>LPNX010626015.1:51302-95747 GCA_001517045.1 Pseudotsuga menziesii | reverse complement strand
GATTTGGAGATAAGACCTACTAAATTAATCAAGGGACAGGGTCTTGCAAAGATGTTGACCCAAGGAAATGAGGAGGCTTTAGGAATAATCTGCCAGAGCAGTAATTCAGAGCAAAGTATATCAGATGAGTTTCAGAGATTGGAGCAGCACCCTTGGTACACCGACATCATATTTTTCCTCCGCAACCTTACATGCCCCGATCACTTACTAGGTCATAAAAGAAGGGCATTAAGGTTAAAGGAAACTAAGTATTTCTTGACCAAAGATGGTTTGGGTTGGAGAAACCCAGATGGTTTGATACTTAGATGTGTCGATAAACCTGAGTCCAAGAAACTCATGGTTGATTTCCATTCAGGATTTTGTGGTGGACATTTTGCAGCTAAAACAACCGCCCACAAAATCCTTAGAGCAGGCTACTATTGGCCAAACCTATTTTCAGATGTGCACAAGGCTTCCAGAGCTTGCCCCCAGTGTCAGTTATTCACCGGAAAGCAACAAATGAAAGCCTTGCCTCTAAATCCAATACTAGTCTAAGCCCCTTTTCAGCAATGGGGGCTTGACTTCATCGGTAAGTTCAAGGATAACTCAAGCAATAGTTATTCTTGGATTCTTACCACCACAGATTATTTTACCAAGTGGGTAGAGGCCATACCCATCAAAAAGGAAACTGATGCCATAGTCATGGATTTCCTAGAAGACAAAATCATCACAAGATTTGGTGTGCCAGCTAGAATAATCATGGATAATGGCCCATGCTTTATTTCTTCCGAGATGTCATCTTTCTGTTTCAAGTACGTCATTATCCTATCTCACTCATCTAATTACTATCCCCAAGGAAATGGTCTAGCATAATCAAGTAACAAGAACTTAATGACCATAATAAAAAAAATTGTGGGTGACAATAAGAAGGCTTGGGATAGCAAAATCAAATTGGCATTATGGGCTGACAGGATCACTAAGAAAAGTTCAACAGGGAGGAGCCCTTTCGAACTAGTCTATGGCCTTGATGTCACTTTACCAGTCCATCTAAAGCTTCCAGTGTATCAACTCCTCCAGACATTCAGCTCAGACCAGGAGGCCATCCAGAATAGAATAAACTGATTAATCGAGCTAGATGAGAGCAGAAGAGACTCTCTTGACCATAGTATCAAGAATTCAGACAAGGTCAAGAGAGCCTTCGATAAATATACCTGGTCAAGTTCCTTCCAAGTAGGTGACACAGTTCTACGTTGGGACAAACGACGGGAAAAACCTGGGAAACATGGAAAGCTCGACAGCCTATGGTTGGGACCATACATCATCGATAAAATAGCAGGAACGAACTCCTTCTATCTAAATGACTTGGAAGGAGAAATATTGAGCTTACCAGTGAATGGTTTCCTCCTCAAGTTGTTTTTCATCGAGGCAGTTTGATGCCTTTAGTGGCATCGGTGGTTTCAGGGCCAATTTCTAAACCTTGCCTTGCATGTATTTCTAAATTGTATATATCATATTGTTGTATTATAGTTATGTTGTACCATGTTGAAAATTTTCCTTTGTATATTAGTTTTTGTAAAATATTCCTTTTTGCACATTATAGATTAATTATGTACATTAGTTTGTTTATGGCTAATTTTTTCTTATATATACATGTTACTGACAAACTCTAATTGCCTTGCAGGAACCAGAGATTCTAGAGTTCTCACATACTCTCCTTTGAACAGAAGATCAGTTAGAGAATGTGTCCCAGATGGAGCCAGAATGTTACCACCTAAGTTGTACTTAGTGGTTTTTATCAAGTGAGCCCGGTGAACTGGACAGGGCTAACTTGTTCGAACTTCAAAAAGACCTTTGGAAGTACTTATGGGAAGTGCTTGTTGTACTATATCACATGTTCATACCCCATGAGGGAATTGTAATAAATGTTCTAGCATGATAGTGTCTATAAAAGACTCGGTCTCTTAGACTTTATTTGTCAATCCGATTAGCCCAGGGTGTTTTTTCCCTTGGTTATTATTGGTTGTTGAACAAACGACTGATAATTTCTAAGTTTTTCACTCCATACCTCCAAAGTTGGGGTGGTTGACTTGGCATTTAGGCCTATTGAGGTTATTAGAGTCTATGTGTCAATGTATAAACATGCTAGACATCATTTTTGAGTCATATGAACATGTCTAAGACCCCTAGGTGTTTTTCAATTTTTCAATTTTTTTAGTTTTTTCAGTGTTTTTTATTAAAATTAAATTTTTCCAAAACTTAGGCTATTTTTTAATAGTTTAATTGGAAAAAATGATTTTGTAATAAAAGTGGGCCAAATAATCAGTTTCAATCATGTAGGTGCTCATTTTCAAGCTAAGAGCACCATGTAAACCCATGGACCCACTATTTCCTAGTTTTGATTGATTTTCCATCACTCAGGTCAGAAAGCCCCAAAAATCAATTATTGATTATTTTAATTAATAAATTGATGAATAATGGAGCAAATCCAAAAACAATAAATCAGTGGATTCTCAGCCGATTTGATTGAAATCAGTCAGTTCTGAAGCAGATTGACTGGATCTGACAGATCCTTGACTGAAGGAGTTGATCAAATCAGATCCAAAGTTGATCTTGAGCATCCTTTATGGGGAATTTCGCCCTCCCTCTCTCCTCAACATGTTTTGGCTCATCTGGAGAGTTTTGGGCCGATGTGGCAGTGTATGGGTTGACGTGTCAGCCAGATCAGGCCCCCGGTTGACAAGTAGGCTCAGTCCAGCCTCAGTTGTGCATTGATGAACTCTCCATCAGTTGATTTCACTTGATTCCATGAGGAATTGCACCCCCCTTGGGCTAGGTGGCTTGCAAATTGTATATATCCTGCTGGAGGCTCCCTCTTCCAAGCTAGTTAGAGCTGGACTGAAGGGATTGCCATTGTAACTCTGTCTTTGATCATTATTTGTGAATAAAGAAGCTTTGGAGGCTATACTGTGTAGTGCTTTTGATTGTGTGGATGCTCAGTGTTATGCTGCGGATGTGGTAGCTGCAACTTCTTGCCAAATGCTGTGCTGTTTCTGTGATCTGGCTTCAAGGATTCAGCTGAATCTAGTAAGGGTATAAACTAGGAAAGCTATATTGTTTAATCTTGTTTATCCATATGATGTATGCTCAAAAATCTTAGTTATATGCTTAAATAAGGTTATTTCTGCATAATCTCTCATTTTTGCTGCTTTATACATCCATATCCAGATCTCACGAGGTTTGTGCAGGCTTGTGTTATTTAGTTGCAGGTTCCCGATTGGATGACGTTGTGGATCTAGATTGACTCCTTTCCTATCCAATAAGCTCAATATTCTGTCCCTCAGCACTCCACGAAAGGGCCTCCTTCCAGCTTGGTCCATTCAAGCAACGATCCGACTTTCTCTCCTCTTCTTCTCATTTCTACAAAAAATCAACACTTTACCCGGTTACCTTTTCAGTTCATAGCTGTGATTTTATTTAGATCTGTTTCATAAAAGTAAAATATACATAGATCTAATATTTCATAGCTCATATCCTAGATCTTGCACTTAAAAAAGTATCATAAGCATCCCATATCTAGTTGTAGGGAAATTGTCCTTTTTGCATGAATTTGAAAGAAAACTTGTAGATCACATGCATTAGATTTGCTTTCACTGTTATAAATTTCAAGATTATGAAATATCAGTGCATTTTAATTGGCTGCACAAACAGCAAGCCAATATCCCAAGGAAAGCTTGCTTTCCTTGGTTCCTTTTTTGTCGGTTTAGCTAGTTTAATTTCATCATTTTTTTGAGATAAAATAGGCTGACCCAAAGGTACTCTTAAAGTGATTTTGGGAATTTGTTATTCTAACATACTCACTTTCCTTTATCAGGTCTGATAGAGAAGAACGGAATTTTCTGTCCAAAGTGGCTTTTGGAGCGCTCAAATCCCCCCAGGGGTCTCCCTTTTGTCACAAAATTCTTAAATTTTTTGTATAACTGTAAGATATTGGTTTCAACCTGTATAAGGACCAAGAAGAACTGATATATTAGTCCTATAATATTGTAACCATTAATAAATGAAATTTCCTTTGGAATAGGCTCTTTCGAGCCCATTCCCCATCCCCCCTGGGGGGATTAGCGTCGGTGCCATTTTCGTCGTTTTCTGCTTATTTCCTTTTTACTAGAATTAATCTGATTCATAGGGTAGTATATTTGATCTTGTTGTTAATTTCATATTCCATATCTTACTTTCAAAAGTAATCATAATACTTACCCCACGATTTCCCGAGTGACCCGAAAGGGGAAAGAGATTCGTGGTAGGATTAATCAGAAAACCAGATTTGTGTAGTTTTTTTATTTTTTCTATCATTTGTTTATCAGCAGCTTTAAAATTAACCCCTCCTCGATTCCCCGATTGAGATCCACTTGGATCGAAAGAGGTTCTTGGAGGCTTTTCTTTTAAACAAGAACACATCTCTTAAAAACTTATTAAAATTTACAAGACTCCAGTGTGTATGCTCTGCACTTGGCTGTGGTTCATCCGATCAGTCAAGATGTATCAAAAGCACTTGGGTGACTAGCATAATTAGGACTCACCCTCCCCAATTAACAAACCATCAGGTGAAAATCCAACACCTCGATCAATCCTTTACGGTGGCAAAATACCCAAAGGAAGCGGGAACCTACTGAAAAGTGACCTCGGGGCGCCGATCTCTGTCACACCCTAACGGGTGCGTTACGAACATAGCCCTAGAGAATCCATTTCAGCCCACATATTCCTTGCGGGTAGCCGTGTAGGTTTTGTTTTGGACATACTCCAAGTACTCTCGGGTATATCTGGAGTCCCCCTTTTAGCCTAATTTAATCAATTCATACTTCAATTTTAACTTAAAACATACCAAGATGCAATCGCAAAACATTCACTCTGAGCACATGCAAGCACATTGATCTCTTTGATTTGACTCCATTATTAAGGCACTGGTCATTTTTGCTTCATATATATATTGTTTATCAGCTTTGTGCTTTCGTGTGTTATTTTCGTATCTTGTCATCTTCAATTGTTTATAGTTAAAATATTCAAACTCCTAAATAACTAATTCAGTTTAACATCACCACACTAAGAAATCATCCTTAGTAACTTAATAGGGTCTACCCCCCTTGGCTCCGTTAGGAGTTGAGCCTAAACGGAGGAGTCAAGAACAAGGTGACAGCCTTGACTCGAGACTTGCCCCCAAGGACACACCGAGTGGCTTGAAGATTTCTGCCATGTGATCTAGGTGTGTGAAAAGGTGGCAACACCCACAATGACTTGACATGACTTGTTTACATTATAGAACCTCCTGATGGGAACATCAGGGCATGACATGACTCAATTACATTACAGATACTTCCCAAAATAAACATCGAGGTACAATACATAAGATATACAAGTGAATAGATTTCAAAGTTATAATTACATCAACAATATTATCCACACAAGGTGCAACTTGGAGATGATTATAGATATCCCATCAAAGGAGTGGGAGAATCCTTTTACAAGCTAAAATCCAGAAAGTCCATGAAGATGAAATAAGTCTTATATGTTCCATGTTTAAAGAAGAATCTTCTTTCTATCTCAACACTAGATAAGAAAGGTTTTAAAGTTTCCTTTGTAGATGGTGAATTTCTTATGAATCCAAAATAAAATACAATAGAGGATGCAACTGTAATTGGTTTTAAAGAATGAGGACCCTAGAAATTGAATGGGCACATAGATTCAACTCTTACAGCTAGTACCATCAGTCCATGTGAAATTTGTCATAGAAGACTTGCTAATGTAAACTAAAAAGTATTACCAAATGTTAGCAAAGTAGTGACATGTCTACTAGAGATCCAGATTAATCATGAAGGAGTATGAAATGATGTGCTCAAGTAAAGAACACTAAGAACCCATACCTAAGCAGTAACAATAAATCAAAGGGGATATTGGATATTGTTCACTCAGATGCATGCATACCAATGTCAACTACTTCCTTAAGTGAGCATGTTTATTATGTCTCTTTTATTGATGAATACTCTCATAATACTTGGATATACATTTTGAAAGGTAAAGATGAAGTATTTGAAAATTTCAAGGAATTCAAGGCTCTTGTTGAGATTTGTTAGGATTATAATCCTCCCTTGTCCAATTTTGTCAGTCACCTAGAGTCAATTTAGTCATTAATTGGGTCCACTAGTACTATTGGGTCCACTTGGCCTAATGGGGCCACATGTACCAATCACTGGAGTATGGTGAACACTGCTAGAGGTTAAATTCCACTTACTGCATGTGTTGGGAGCCTCCTAGACAAATCCCTACATTTTAGGAGCCATTGGGAGTCTTGGCACCAACCTAATTCAGTTAGTTGGAGTTAGTACTAGTTAGTCTTAGTTAGATTCTAGTTACTTTCAGTTAGTTCACATTCAGTTAGCTAGCGCTAGAAATGCATGGCTAATGCATGGATGCATGTGGAGTAGGTGCCTATTCCCACCTACCACACTCAGTTGCACTAAGTTAACTAGATATTGCTGATTGTATGAGTTGGTTGAACATCTGGAGTTGATCTGTTGGACTCCGATAGTGATTTAGACAAGTTCAGTTAGCCATGAAGTTAGGTTGAGTCAATCAATTCGAATTCCTCTCTCATGCATTCGAATTGAATGCTTATTAATACTAGTGTATTACATTGTAATTTTTATCCAATTACTTTTGATTAATTAAAGCATTCACAGTTGCAAGATTTTTTTGTACTGTTTCATTCTTCAATTTCTGAGTAAATTTATTTGATCTATCTTGTGATTTGTGTGTTGGTACACAGATATATGTGCTTAATTTTATATGGTATCAGAGCCTCAGCAGGACAAGGCACTTCTCCTTCTACAAATATCCTACTGGACCAAATGTTTTGAGCAAAATTGCTCCTTCCAGCTCTGCACCAGAAGCAACAAGTTTACCATAGAAATCCTAAGCAAAGGAATCGTTGATCAATCTTGCTTGATTAACTAAGCTAGGTGTGATGAAAACTTGAAAAGTGTAGGATGTCCAACCTTATGGTTCCCCTTTTGTGTTTTTGTTGGTACAACTTTGAATGGATTTATTAGTTCCTCTTCTCACTCCATTCACAAGCTATTCAGAATGGAAGTCGAAGATGATTGCATCTCTTAAGAGACAAGATATCTATGAGGTGTCTATTAGACTTGTAAACGAGTCTTATGAGAATGAGAATGAATGGATAAATGATGGCAATGCATCTTTTGGTGCAATAGGTCTGGCCCTTTCTCCTAGCTTGCACTACCTCACTAAATTTGTTGAATACCCAAAGGATCTCTGGAAAAAATTGGACAAAACCTTTGGCAAGCATAATGAGGATCATACTAGAAATTTGGATAGCACACTTAGCACCACAATATTTCTTCATCCAAAAGTATCAGCCTCTACTCTCTCTGATGAAGTTGTTCAATATGAAGAAGAAGCATAATCTTCTACACAGTCAATTCGAATTGAAGAAAGTCTCCTTGCAGTGACTTCTTCTCCTGATGCTCCGGAATTTTATGAGATCTATGATATCTCATATTCTCATATGGATGATGCATAATAATACATTCAAATCTATGATATTGAATAAAAACACTGCTGCACTTCTATGCAAACATTCTCCAGTGATTCTCCTTTAAATTATGTGCAAAATTTGCCAGTGATTGCTTCTGAAAGTGAAGAGGAATTTGGTTTCTCTCCCTCTAATGTCGCTGCTGGCGTCCAGATAAATAATACCTTGGATATTTTGGATAAAAAATCAGATTGTAGGAGTGATCCATTCACTCTCCTTGATCTAGATCTTCCAGCAAATTCCTATAGGATTGCATGCACCAATATTCAAAATTTTGAAGAAAGAGAAAATTGTGCATCTACCATCTCGGTGGAGAAAACTCTTGGATATGATATGGAATTTATTGAATCTTATATGATCTTATTTGGATATGATATGATATTAATTGGTTCAATATTTCAGGTTCATGAGCTTTCAGTACTGCTTGTAGCTTTTCTCATCAATTTTTGTGTGAAGAAACAAGTACCGCAAGTCTCCTTCAAAATTGTTGCTGGGGATTTGATTTCATTTGACAGTTTTGGATCTGATATGAACATATTTGGATCTGATTTATTTTATGATATGATAATATTTAGTTCAGGTTTTAAGATTCAATATTTTTCAGCCATGCTTGTAGCTTCTCTCACCAATTTCAGTGTGTATCAAGTACCGCAAGTCTTCTTCAAATTTGCTACTGGGGATTTGATATTAGTTTCCTCTTATGTGGTTGCTGATATTTTAATTTGTGATTCATTAGTTATTTCTGAAGCTATATCAGATTATGGATCTCAAGCATTCACTCTCCAAAGTCCCAGGGCTTCTCTACCTTTGGTCACATGCTCATCTCCTCACAGAACTAGTAAAGAGGAAGACATTCTACATCTGCATGGACACTTGCTCCTAACACTTGGGGATGATTTTACCACTCATGGTTTTCTGTTCAATGCTGCAACATATCAGTTGGTTTAGTTTTCCTCACATGGTTCAAATCCTCGAGCACTTTTGCTCTCTTATCAATTGATTTCAGTTGCTCTACATGGGTTCAGTTTTCATCCAGCAGCTGTATATGTTCCTGATTCGATTGAGCACATTATTATTCTTCCAAAGAGGAAGATTCCTCCAGACATAATCATTTAGTTTGGATGGAGAAGTTCACATGCCAGGCCCCAAGATACCTATGCACAAAAGAAGGGATTGATCTTGATTTTACCTGCTTAGTTTGAGGGGGGTATTTTTCCTATGAGGTTTTTCCCTGTTTCCTTGGTTATATTGAGCAGTTACCTTTTTGCATTTTAGATATAATGGGTGACCTTTGGTATTAGTTACTAGGGCCCACATTGTCCAAGTTAATATTCAGGGGGGGTGTTAGGATTATAATCCTCCCTTGTCCAATTTGGTTAGTCACCTAGAGTCAATTTAGTCATTAGTTGGGTCCACTTGTAACAGTCACTGGAGTGTGGGGAACACTGCTAGAGGTTAAATTACACTTATTGCATGTGTTGGGTGCCTCCTAGACCAAGCCCTACATTTTAGGAGCCACTGGGCGTCTCGGCACTAGTTAGTCTTAGTTAGGTTCTAGTTAGTTCACAATCAGTTAGCTAGCGCTAGCAATTCATGACTAATGCATGGATGCATGTGGAGTAGGCGCCTTTTCCCACATACCACACTCAGTTGCACTGAGTTAACTAGATATTACTGATTGTGTGAGTTGGTTGAACATTTGGAGTTGATCGGTTGGAATCCGATAATGATTTAGAATTGACTGGTTATTAATATCAGTGTATTACATTGTAATTTTTATCTAATTACTTTTGATTAATGAAAGCATTCACAGTTGCAAGCTTTTTTTGTGTTGTTTCATTCTTCAATTTCTGAGTAAAATTTTATGATCTATCTTGTGAGTTGTGTGTTGGTCCACAGATCTATGTGCTCAATTTTATATGGTATCAGAGCCTCGGAAGGACAAGGTACTTCTACTTCTATAGATCTCCTACAGGATCAATTTTTTTGAGAAAAAATGTTCCTTTCAGCTCTGCACCAGAAGCGACAAGTTTACCATAGAAATCCCAAGAAAAGGAATCGTTGATCAAGATTGCTTGATTAACTAAGCTAGGCGTGATGAAAACTTGAAAAGTGCAGGCTATCCAACCTATGCATTTATTGGTTGAAGAAACAAGAACCACAATCTATGTACAAAACAAAATTTCCCGTAGTTCCCTTGGGAACAAAACTCTAAAAGAGATGTTCATCGATGAAAATACCGAAGTCAGTCACTTGAAGGTATTTGGATATCCTATCTACTTACATGTTCCCAAGGAGAGACGCTCAAAGTTGGACCCTTTAGGAAAGAAGGGAATATTTGTTGGATACCGTGACCAATCAAAAGCTTACATAATCTACATTCTAGGTTTCCATTAGATTGAGATAAACATGGATGTCACATTTGATGGAGATGCAACTTTCACCAAATCCAAAAATAATTATGCAGATGAATATCATGAAGAAGAACAAGTGGCTCCCAAGATTAGATAAGTCAATAGAACACCGTTTAGTGTAGAAATAGAAGCTCTAATTCTATGAGTAAATAGAGTCTTTATGCTAAGAAGAGGCATAGGAAGTATATCTTGCTACTAATATAATTCTCACAAGCATACACAAGAAAAATAAAGAGAAGAATAGAGACCAAGTCACATGAATGACTATATGAATATTGGAGTGTATCCTTCCATTGAATAATGATGAATAATAGTGTACATAAATAGTGCATCCCTCATAGGTAAAATTGAGTTGTATTGGAGACAAATCATCAAGATTAGAAAGATAGACTTACTAAATATGATAAACCCCCATAGGTGGCTAAAGCACTTACAAAATAATTCAAGGACCTCATGAATTAGATAAATCATGAGTGAGTTTTCAAGTATGATGGAAAAAAATGCTAGTCCTGGAATATGGAGACAAAATCATGGAGGATGGGTTGGAAACAAAAGATAGTAGTTTCCTAGTTGACTAGCTTTACCTTCTCCACATAAAAGCTGGATAAAAGTGGAATAAGGAGAAATCTACAGGAAAGCGTAATTACTAATTCTAGCAGTCAATAAAGTGAACATGATCAACCCAGAATAAGGATTAAAGTGCTCCTCAGGTATATATGGAAAGTGTTGACCATGAGGTGCAAGTGAATTCCATCTATCTAGGCTAGTGGGTAGGAAATTAATCAAAATTGATTAACTATTTTATCCTAAGTTATGAAGTGGGTGTATTATATTTCAACACCCCCCTTTAAGTCTGAATTTATGATGATTATGTCAAAAATATAGCTGTATATAGGGCCCATAAAAAAGGATATGGTCACCCTTTATAATAATTCATGTCCAGAAAAGTGAGGAAAGAGGAAAAACCACATGGGGAAAATCCTCCCTCAAGAAAGGACAAGGAAAAAAAATTGAACAAAATGTCTTCAACATATCTTTTTCTTCACTTGAATGGGTTGAATGAACCATTTTTGGTGAAACACTCGATGAAGAGGCTTGTAGACTCCATGATCATGCGCTAGAGTGTAGAATCTGCAAGAAGGAAGAGGAGAGACTCCTTGTATCTCATCATATGATGAAGTAGGAGTATTATCTGAATGATTCTTGTTGATAACATACTCTGATATGAAAAAAAAATCTGAAATGGAAAAAAGATATGTGCATACTCCTTCCCAAAGAGTACAAAAATTAAGACAATTTGTTACACAACTAGTTCCTTGAATAATTGCAAAATTGTGATGTGAATCACACATCATTATTCCAATACAATGTAGCACCTTCCAAGATATGATATGATGCTGAAAAGAATCTGATATATCGGAAACATTAGCATATGAAAAAACAAAGACAAAGGCTTCAGTTACTCCATGAGGATATAGGGCTAGACTAGCAAAAGGCCCGAGCAACTGGGGACATTTGATGAGTGTAAAAATATGAATGATGGATGGACTTGAGATATGAACCATAAGTGTTTAGAACAGATACAAACATGTGTAATATCAGTCCAAATATGACTAAGGTCATGGATAACCAACCAGTGATGTAACACCCTAGTTTTGATCCCGTGGTATTGAATTGCATATGATGTAAATATTTTTATTTGATCATGGTGTGGAGCCCAAGGAAAAGGCCACACCATGGATTTAGTGTCTTATGTATCGACGATTAAAATCGATGCTGATGGTTTATGTGCTAGCCAGGCGTGATATGCTTGAGACATCATGTAAAATGCAAATTAATAAAACTACCAAAACTAGCTATGCACCACAATGTTAAAGAGATGGGGGAATGATTTCACAAGGAATAGGGAGGGGGAAATAATCAAACCCTTGGGCCATGGGGAAAATCCAAATGTCAATGGGAAAACCCATCAAGCTGTCAACTACCCTTTTTGTCTTTTGTGCCTAGTCACTAGAAGTGGTTGGGGAAGTTATTTCCTTGGGATGGGAAAGGTATGGAGGTCAAATTCGAATTTGGGAAGTCACCCATTTTTGGAAAGTGTGTTTCTGACTTGTGGGGAAAGTAAAAGCTTGGGAAGGTATTCCCAAGCCATTATGCACCCATACCTTTCATTTCCTCATCCATTCTCACTCATGCATCAGGAAGGGGAATGAGCTCTCCCCTTCGTGATTTTATAGTTTTCCCATGTTTCTCCATGGTTGGGGAAGTCATTTTTGTGATGTTGAGTGCCTATGCAGGAGAGATTCATGTTTCATTGTTTGCTGGGGGTAATTTTTTGTCTCCCTCATTATTTGGGCCATTTTCTTCATTTTCCCATGCTACGAATTTGTTTTTCTTTGTTGTTGGGCAAATGGGAAGGAACGGTCCATGATTTTGGGGTTTGGGGTGGCCATTTTGCCTCTATGGGAAAGATGGGAGCTTCCCTCACAATTTTATGCATTTTTTCTCACTTTCTCCAAGTTGGGAAATTTGTTTTGTTGATGCTGTGTGAATGGCCTGAAGAGATTTATGATCTGTGGGTTTGGGGAGGTTGTTTTTTCTCCTGTGGTGCCATGGATGCTTTCCTGAATTTATATCTACTATCTGAGGGTTTGTAGAGGTCGTTTTGCCTCAGTAGAGACAATGAAAGTTTTATGGATTCATATTGTTCACTCATGGTGTTTTTCCCAATTTACTTTTTTGTTTTGGGTTACCAGGACATTTGGCCCTTACCCAGCAATGGTATTTGCTGTTGGGTGCATCCTTGTTATTGATTGATAAAGTAAGTCCAAGGAACCATCTATTGATTGGATGACTGTGTGTTTGATGTATGGTTTGGATTGGATGAGTAAGCCCAAGGACCCCTCCATGTTATTGGCTTGTTTCCTTCATAGTCTGTGAAAACCAATGGTGTGTTGGCTTGACTATGAACGTATGGTTTTGGCTATGTGTGAGCATGTTGTTCCCTAGTTCCTTGTGTAATCATGCCCATCTTAGGGGTGGAAGTGATGCTGAGAGATTGATGAGCACACTGGCCTACGGTTGGGTGGAACGTTGCAGTGGCATAGCTAGTTGCAGGCCAGATTCTTTTCCAAATAAGTATTCTTTTGTATTTTATTTCTACAACTGTATTTGTTTTATGGGTTACTATGAACATGTTGAATGCTTGAATGAATGTTTTGGATTCTGTTGTAGTTTGCATTATGCATCTGTGTATGTTTTTAATTCAATGCATTTTTATGTTTATGTTCATGGGGCTAGATTGCCCGTTTTGACAATAGCAGCAGCCTAGTTGCATCCTCTCCATCATTGGTATGAGGGATGGGGACATGACAAGTGAAATATAAACACGACTTCAAACCATTTAATATAAGTAACATTTCATAAGAGACCAATGGATAATCAACTAGTGAACTTGGGATTTGTATAGGCTTAGGAGTATTAATAGGTATGGTAGATGGCATGTATAGTGGTATGAATGGTGTCATGACATGTATATAATCCTATAAACATGCTTCTAAATCACAATTATAATCATGTGAAGAAGAGCTGCTTAAAGACAAGTTAGGATCTAGTGAAAAAACATGATTATTGGGAGATGAATCTAAGAGACTGATAAGTGGATTATCAAAGAAAGGATATGATATTTATGAATTTGATATGTCATAAAATGAATCTATATTAGATACATGAGGAAAGTATTTAAATTTGGAACTCAAGGCATATTTTATATCACCTTGGAGTTGTGCACTATGACAGTGTTCTGAGGAATCAACAGGCTTCTCTAGCTCATCTGGAACTTCGATGTTGTGCTTCTGAAGAAGATGAGACATGATGTCCATGTTCTTATTAAAAAATTTCTTCACTAGATGAAAAACCTTGCTGTAATAATAAAACTTGTATGTGCCCCCTTTATTCTTGAATTTCTTCATTGAATCTTCATCAGTAGGCTTCGAACTTTCATCTTCAATTTCTGACTTTGGCTTCTTCTCTTTCAAAATTTTCTTTTCTTTGGATTTTATGTTCTTTCTTCCTTGAACCATGAGAGCATGATAATTTCCATTGGAATATATAATATCACCCATCTGGATCAATTTATCTTTATCCTTTGTTAGTGAATCAAAGAAAGTACACAAAGAAGGCATATTCCAATTACAAACAACAAGCCTAGTAGCATGAAAAGTAGACACACAAACTGAGTATTCAGGACCCAATTTAGATAGAATGGAAAGGATTAATTGATCATATTTCTTCTCGATCCCATAATGCTCGAGTATTAGAAAAAGTGACTTTAATTTGGTGAAGAAACCCTCAATAGAATCAAAACTGATTGGACTCCTTGAGAATAACTCAATCTCCAACCGATGCGGTCTTAACTTATCTTGAACTCCAAAGAGAGAATCAAGTTTGGCCCATACTTGGTTTGGAGTGGTAAAACCATTTGGATGAAAAATTATATTAGGGGATAAAGAGAGAAAAAACAATCCATAGGCTTCATCCAACCTATTATGCCACTTAATTTTCTCAACCACAACATTGGGTTCATTCTCCAAAGCTAGAGTAACTCTGTATAGTAGGCTTACTGCACAATAGAATGCCAATTTTGGATTTCCATTCATGATAGTTGAATGGAGTCAGGATCATAGCTAAAGAAGAATCCATACTGATATGTTGATGCGCTCAAGAAGAAACGCTCTGCAACTTGCAAAAATAAAATTGGGAGAAAATATTGTAAGCTTAAACCAAGCTCTTCTTTAGAGAGGGAGAGGAGACTAGATGTGCTCCTCAACTCTGTAGAACATGAGCAACCTTGTGCTCTCATACCATGTAGGAGTGCTTTGATACCATGTAGAAATAGTAGCTATAATGATATGAGTAAATAGAGCCTTAATGCTAAGAATAATCATAGTTAGTAGATCTTTCTATTAAGATAATTCTCACAAGCATACACACGACGAATAAAGAGAAGAATAGAGACTGAATCACATGACTGAAGAGATGAATATTGGAGTGTATAATTCCATTAAATAATGATGAATAATGGTTTACATAAATAGTACATCCCTCATAGTAAAATCGAGTTGTATTGGAGACAACTCATCAAGCTCATAGATATAGATTTAATAAATATGATAAACCCCCATTGGTGGCTAAAGCACTTCCCAAATTGTTGGCAGGAATTTTTGAGGGTAAGTAGTTGTGCAACATCAAGGATGCTGCACAAATTCAAAGATACTGCGTAGACAGAATATGGTGTGCAAGGCAGAAGACTAATATGACATGACATAGATTGGACAAAAACATGGTGTTTTTTTACATCTTCTTGTTTTCTTGTTTTTTGCGATCTGAATGTGAATGAATATTACATTATGATGTGTATCCATGAATGATGCAATGATTTTATATTATGAATGATGATATATTTATAGATCTGTTTGTGCATTGATATTTCTGCTACGATCTAAGTATGTTGATCTGATCTACTGAATATGAATATGTTAATTTATAAACCAATGCTTGGATCTGATGAGTAATGCTACGATACTTTGACATTAGATGCACAATCCTCCTACTTACTGTGGAAACTTGGTTTTGACATTTCTCCCTCGAACATCTCGGGTGAGACGTTATCTGCTCTACAGGTGTTACTGGACAGGGTAAAACCTGTCCGGGCCAGTTCTCAGGGAGATCGTTGTGTTATGGGTGTCGACAACGATTGAACCCCTGTCGACGAATCTTTGTCAAAAAATGGTTCTTTTTTCAGGACCTTAGTGCGAAGGGGAAGGAGGACATGTTGTGGCATCCGACGAGACTGGAAATCCAAGACTGGTTTGACTAGAAGGCACGGGAATTTGATGAGAAATAAAATCAGAACCCTACAGTAACAACACAGAAATGGCTGGAGAGGCACCTGTATTCCGATCTACACGAGTGTTTCTTATCTAAGTTTCCAATCATATTGTATGAGTAGTTGGCACGATTAACCTATCGGAAGACAAATTTCCAAGGAGGAAAACCAACTAGCTGGACTCTAGAACTGATCCAGAAGTTGTAGGAGGTAGATAACAAAGCATCAAGAGATGTTGAATTTTGGTTTGATAGCACCTTGGAGGGCTACATCATTGAGTTCATGGTCGATACAATTAAATATTATAGCGACGCAGAAAGGGATTTCTTCAACGGACCAAGAGGTAGGTTTATTTTATCTTTGCAATTGTCTATTAAGATGCTCATTTGCGGCAAAGAAATATTGAAGATGAACTCCAAAGAGTAGAGCCCTGGTGTGTGGAGGCTGTAGGTATTGTAGAGACAAGGGTTGGATGGAATGATATGAGGTAGATGTATATAAGTTACGATAAGACTGTGAGGGAAGCTGAGGAAGGTAGTGGACTTACGCGAGGAGGAGCAAGGTTTCAGGAAGATAAGAGGTAGAGGACATGAGAGAGTGCTGTTGTGACCGAAACACAAGGCCATGAGAGAATACCACACAAAACGAAGCAACCCTACAGTGATGAAGGAGACGACCATGCTACACCTGAGCCCAATGAAATACCGACCCAGAGCAACAACATATCCACACCTCCGTGCACTATGCCGCACTCAGGAAGAATCACTAGCTCGATACCGACTTATCCGACGTGTCAACAACACTCTAATAGTAGTGGATCAACAACTATAGGAAGAAGGCCCAAGATGGTAGGAGATGATGTGAAGTTACCCCTGTTTCATGGGAACAAGACTGAGGATCCTGAGTAGTACTAGTTTCTGTGCAAAGCAGTTTGGACTGTCAAACAAGCTCAAGATGATGACAATAGGAAGGGCCAGTTGGTGAAAACCCTTCGAGGTCATGCACTGGATTGATACATGAAATTTGTACAATTTTCCCCAGGGACTCTAGCGAAGACTCTGGCTGAAATCAAAAAAGGATTGATTGAAGAGTTTAGAAAACCGAAATATGAAGTGCAATACATCGCATAACTAAAGGAGATTAAGTAGTACCCAAATGAAACTATTTGGTATTTTGATCAACGATTCAAGATGATGATGGTGAGATTCAGCTTTGACATGGGTGATGTTCAACATAAGGAATGGTTCATCACAGCATTAGTACCGCATATCAGAATGCCTTTGATGCAGCAAAATATTGCGACACAGAGAGAGGCTCTAGGGATCATGATGAAGTTGGAGGCTTCACTTGTTGGTGAAATGGGAGTTGGTATGAATCAGATTCAGTCTCAAATGGAAAACATGACGATTCAGTTGCAGGACATCAAGAATGGGGAAGATCAGCGCGAATAAATATGGTGTACTCGATGTCAGGAGAAAGGATATCATAAGGAAAGTGCCCAGATTTTTGAAACTACCTACTCTCGGGAGCGCCAAATCCATTAAGTTATGGCGACATGCCATGGTGCCACATCTTCCAAGTCTATGGGCATTGACATGAATATTGTGGTATATGCAAAAGATGGTCATGAAGTAGACGAATTTATATTGCACGTTCTGCTGGCCTGTTGGGCATGAAGATACGGATTGACGCACATATGATTTGCTCCAGGACAAAAAAATGGACAGATAACATATGAAGGGAGAATGCCATTGAATGATGTAGCAACTGCAACTACAATTTGTACCATAGCCACAACCGCGACCATAATTTGTACCACAGCCGCAGCTGCAGTTTGTGTCCCAACTGTAGTTTGCCCCACCACCTCCACAGTACAACCAGATGCAGATGACTTCGCAACAACCAGAATATACTCAATCACAGTATGTCCAGCAGCAACTAAATCCCATGCAACAACAACAATTCAATCAACCACAATATCAGCAGCAAGGAGGATTTTAAGAAGGATGAGGTTGAGGTTTTGGTCGAGGAGGAGGACGAGGTCGCAGACCTGTGCAATGTTATAATTGTGGAGTACTGGGACATTATCAATGAGACTTCTTGAACTTTCAAAAAAATTGTACTTATTGTATCGCTACTAAACACACTATTGAGAACTGTCCATAGTTGATCACAAAGTGGTAGGAAAGGAAAATTCCACAGTTTTAGAACCGAAACTAGAACCAGTTGCAGAACCATAACCAAAACTAGATTCAGAATCAAAACCAGAATGCAAATCAGAATGTGAATCAACCAATGAATCCACCACCAAACCAGAACGAAGGAACAACTGTTGCAAAGATCTCTGTAGAAACTAGAATGAAGGATGCTGATGTTGTGGTCATTACTCATGGAGGTGCAACAACAGGGGATGATCACCCATTTCCACAAATTCGATTGGCTGGAAAGAAGAAGGTACAGTTCAATGTCGACATTAAGAGGGACACATTATTTGAGGCACGTAATGCGATAAGGAGAGATCTAGGTAAGTTGCATATTTATGAAATGCCACCTCCTTTTAATTCAAATTTGGTAGCAGGACCATCACGATCGCATGGTACCTTGTAGAAATTCTTTGAAAGTTGTTTGTCGCTGGAAAAATATCCTGATGTGCTCACTGATATTGCGAATTTGTTGCATCGAACAGAAAAGGGACAAAATGAGTCCACAGTGAACTCTTTGCACAATAAAAAGACGGGGAAAGAGATGCAAATGAATATTCATATTGGGGATTATGAGGTAGATTGAGTCATTTTGGATCTAGGATCAGATGTTAACATTCTAACAAAGCATACATGGGAAAAAATGGGGAAACCATAGTTGGTTTGGTCCCATGTGCAGCTGCGATTGGCTAACCAGGATAGAGTAACATCGATTGGGCAGGTTATGCATATTGCAGTGGAAGTTGAGGGGATGAAGACTTATGTCGATTTTGATGTTATTGAAGTTGTTGATGGCGATGGATCATATCCCGCACTGATGGGGATTGGATGAGCCAATGACAACTTAGTGGTGATTAATTTCAAGAAGCGCACCATGAAATTTGAGAACCACAACACCATATTCATAGCTCCGTTGGACCTAAATGAAGGAAGAATATATGTTGATCTGATTAAGGAAGAAGTTGTAGGAGGATTGGATCATGCATATAACATATCAAAGGATTACACCCATCTGACTATCGACGGTGAACTCAGTTGGCACAGCTCTAGCTCTGCGTCTTCGAACTTTGATGATGCTTTGGAGAACGAGAATAATCGAATGCATGAAGTATCGATTCAGAGGTGTGTCCTGATTACTTAGTCGTTGTGCCGAGTCACAACTGATACTGTTGAATTTCCAGTAAATGAAGGACTACCTGATTTTTCTGAGTTTCTAGTTGAATTTGAGGATAAGGTGTCAGAACCACAGAGATTGTTGGTGTTGGATGAAGCATTGAAGGCTACCATAACAAGTTGGTGGGAAACACATAAGAAGTCAATCAATGGGTGGTCACAGTGTCACAGGTTGATGACAACTCACTTTGGTGAAGCAGAAGAATACCATGCAGCGATGTATGATGGAAAAAATGATCCCAGTGCTCACTTGCTTACATGTCAGACCATGTGGGAGTCATGACCAAAGGATGAGTGGTTACATGCTTTTGTCCACACATTGGATGAAATGATGCGATTGTGGTATGTATCATCTGAGTTTCACTTAGAGATCACTACATAGGAAGAGTTGTCGATTCGCTTCAATCACACCTCCAGTTTCACAGATACCAATCCAGCTATTCATAGTGCACTGCAGCACATCTGTGATGTTGTTCTGAAGGTAGTTCTAGTTGTATATCAAGTGGATCCGCATGAAACATGTCTGATGCAGTCAACGATGGAGTGCTGTAATGTAACATGAGGACCAAATGATGGTGATGATCCATGGAACATCAATATTCCAGATAGAGAAGGAAGTCGGGATTTCACAGCACATGACATACCGACATATCCAATGTATCAACCATTAAAAATTTAGAAGGTCAACATCAGGACAGAGGAGCAACTGAAGTTCGTGAATATTGGGGACTACTGGGATGAATAAACCATTTCAAAGATCACAGATCTATTGAATGAATTCCAAGATTTGTTTCCTACAAAGTTTTTTGAGATGAAGGGGATATTGGGAGATTTGGGAGAGATGAAGATACCACTGAAGCCAGATGCAAAACCTGTGAAGCAACGGCCATATCGCCTGAATTCATTATACAAGGATAGGGTTAAGGATGAGCTTGACAGAATGCTGGATGATGGGATAATAGAATTGGTTGAGGAATCAGAATGGATCAGTCCCACGGTGTTGCAAGATAAGAAGACATGCGAGGTTTGGATTTGCATTGACCTCAGAAAAGTGAATGATGTCTGTCTACATGATCTGTTTGCACTGATTTTGAGCTTGCTAGCACCTACAAATGTTGGGTCTTCTTCCTCAAGCCAAAGTCATAAGTTTTTGACCTCTTCAGGGTTTTTAAAGCCTTAGTTGAGAACCAGTATAAAAGAAAGCTCAAGGTCCTCAGATTTGATAATGGTGCCAAATTTCTCAAATATGAATTTATACAATATTGTGAAGATGTAGGTATCTAGATGAATCACTCTATTCCTTACACACCTCAAGAAAATGGTGTTGCTAAGAGGAAGAATAGATTTCTCAACGAGATGGCCACTTACATGATGGAGTCTAAATTTTTGCCATCAAAGTTTTGGGATTAATAAATCAGCTATGCACCTTATATCTAGAATATAATGCCTCACAAATATATTGATGGAATCACTCCTTTATAATCTTTGAGCGGACACAAACCTGATGTGTCCCACTTCAGGATTTTTGGCTCTAAATATTGGGCTAGAATTCCACCAGAAAAGAGGAAGGATTTCGAACCCAAAAGTCAAGAATGAATATTTTTTTGGCATTCAAAAGATTCCAAAAGGTATAATATGATAAAAATTATCACTCAAAAATACTGCATTGAAAGGAGTGTTTTGTTTGAAGAAGAGCCTATGCTAGCAACAGAAATTGGAGAGTCCTATTCATCACCACCACCTATGATTGTAAGTGAATAATTTAATATTTTTTCTGATTTTGATATGTCCAATAATGAAGAGTTAATTTCAGATACTAACACTCCTACAATACCAAATTGGGGAGCAAATACAATTGAAGCAGTTGGGGAAATAGCTGGTAATCCTAGTGATCCTAGAAGAACTAGATCTCAATTTGAGAATGCCCTTTTTGTCAAGGACACATGATTTGATGAGAAGTGTTATATAATGGTTGAATAATATTGACACACATATGAAGAAGAATCAGAATATCCAATATTCAAAACAACCATGAAAGAGGAATACTATTCGCTCCGGAAGAACAAGGACATGGGAACTAGTCAATCTCCCACCAGGGAGAAAGCCAGTCGAGTGCAAATGGGTATTCAAGGAAATGTTTGATGCTGATGGATATCCTATAAAGCATAAGGAAAGTTTAGTAGCCAAGGAATTCTCCCAATTCTAAGGAATTGACTACAATGAGACCTTTGCACCAATGGAAAAGATGGATTCTATAAGATTAGTTTTGGTCATTGCATCTTCCAAGCAATGGGAGGTACATCACATGGATGTGAAGAGTGCATTTATACATGGAGATATCAAAGAAGAGATATATATGAAACATCTTGAAGGTTTTGTTACTAATCCATCTCTTGTGTACAGGTTGAAGAAATCACTATATGGGCTAAAACAAGCTCCTAGATCTTGGTATGCCAAGATTGATGGCTTTATGCAATCACATAACTTTAGTAGATGAAAATATGATACAAATGTCTATTTAAAGCTGATTCATGGTCCAATAATTATTATTGTTTTGTATGTGGATGAAATTTTGATGACAAAAATTTCCATGAAATAAATTGCCTTCTTGAAGGATGCTTTGAATTGTGCCTTCTCCATGACTGATTTGGGATAGTTGAGCCAATTCTTGGGGATTGAGATTTCACAATAAGCCCTTGGAATGAAAGTACATCAGTCCAACTATGCTTTAGACCTGATAATTTTTTTCAAAATTAACGATCTCAATCCAAACAAGTCTCCTTTCCTGTCAAGAGTTAATCTTGAAGAAGAAAATTCAACTTCTTTGGTAAACAAAACATTGTATAGGCAGCTAGTTGGCTGTCTACTCTATTTGACTCACACTCGACCTGATATTTATTATGCAGTGAGTGTGGAATATAGACACATGGATCAGCCACATGACATCCATTTAAGGGTATCAAAGAGAATCTTGGACTTTGTGCCAGGAACACAGACATATGGGATTCACTATGTTGCAAAATCTAACCTAGAGTTAGCTGGTTTTACTGAATATGATTGGGAAGGTGATAACATTGATAGAAAATAAAATTATGGATATGTGTTTATTATTGCAGTTGGAACAATCAGCTGGTCAAGTAAAAAATATTTTTCCATTGCATTTTCTTCTACAAAGGCAAAATACAGAGGAGACGTGAATGAAACTACTCAAAGTTTGTGGTTAAAGAGTATACTTGGATAGTTTGGGATCAAATCTGACACTTCCACAATCATTTACTCTAAAAACAAAAGTACTATTTGAATCTCAATAGACCCAGTACATAGGCAATGAACCAAACATATAGAGATCCACATGCACTACATCAGAGGGCTTGTGCATGATGACGTCATTGCTTTGCATTATTGTGCATCATCTAAGCAAGATGCAGACATCTTCACCGAGGAATTTCTTGAGAAGACATTCAAAAATTTCAAATCATTGCTTGGGATAGCTGATCATATGGTAAATACTGATTGAATACATGATTTAACAAATTTTTTTCATGTCCATGTTTAAGGATGGATTTTCCCCTTGTGGTTTTGCATCTTTGCTTGTTTTATGGACAAGCAGTATCTAAAGGGTGACTAAGCCTTGTTCCTAGGCCTTATAACTATGATATATTTCTGATATTTCACATAATCCAGGATTAATAGGGGGTGTTATAATAATAAAAAACTAATTCCTATACTTAGGATACATTAATTAATCTTTTTTATTAATTGCCTAGGTCCTACATTAGCTAGTTGGAATCCACTTGCACTACTTGGTAAAAAATTGTCTAAACTTCCTCCATGAGAGCCTTCACAATATTTTGGATAATATTCTGACAACTCAACCAACTTCCCAACTTAGTAAGTGTACATTCTTTCCTTATCCACAGTTAGACTGATTTTCAATAACTTTTAATTAGGTAAAAGGTGAAAGCTAGTCACATGGAACTTGTCTTGTTTTTTGCACAACTCATACTACATATTTTTCTCTCCTAAAAGCATGAGTATATTGAATTTCCATCACTTATAATTTTATGTACCTCATTCAGTCAATTTGTGACCTCCTTGACTGGTCTAGAAAGTGTTTTATGCACCTAGGGGGGATTTTTGACTTTTAGTAAGCTTGCTTTTGCGAAGATTCAACTTGTCACCTTAGGCATTCAAATCCATGATGTATTTATATATTTGGATAGTCTATTATTTTATAAGGTTGTCTAATGTAAACTTATTCAATTCAAGTTTGTGTTATGAACCAATTTCAGTCTCTAATTTGAGTGGATCTATGCATGTCTTCAAGCAATTTTTGTGGGTTCAATTTCACTAAGTATGGGATTAATTTCCACACGTTTGGACTAAATGTAATTCTAGTTTACCATCAAATATTTTATTTGTCCTCCAGAATGTGTCGGTTGTTGATTTGTGGATTGGCGATTTCCCTCTATCTTTGAAGGGGAAGGAGGATTTCAGTTGATACAATGGTGGTTGGTGGAGCGAAGCATCGTCTTTTGGGGAGAAGGCTACGGGTAGAAGAAAACTTAAACTTGAGAAGGTAAGAAAAAAGAAGGTGCATTGTGTGCTTGGAAAGGATATAACGTTTGATATGGTTCAAGCTTTATCCTCTAGGAATTTATTAGGAAGGTTGGAATACATTAAAATTTCTAGAACAAAGCTAATGAAATGGGTTACTGATACTTGGAATCCCATTATAAATCATACACCAAGATTTATCTCTCTTGTAAATGGATGGTTCTACTTTCATTTCATCTCAGTGGAGAGCATGGAGGAGATTTTATCTAGATTCTGGGTTATTGGCCATGGTTCTTTGGTCCTTTATTAATGACACTATTATTTTTATCCATGGAATGAAAAGGTTACGAAGAGGCATTTATGGGTCTTATTTCTAGGTTTTCCCTTGTACTGTTGGAGTTTTAGGGATTTTGTGGATATTGGGAACTCCATTGGTAGATTTATTATGATAGAAGACTCTATTTTGTTTTCTATGGATAGGAGAATCCCAAGAATTTTGGTTGAGCTAGATGTGACTATGGGGCTTCCTGAGGAGATTGAATTTCTATGGGATGGAGGTTTTTTTTTCGAAACCCATGATTATTGGAAACTTCCTTTCAGATGTCATAAGACTAGACATTTGAAACACGCTTGGCTTGGAATATTTGCAGAAGGAAAAGAGGTTTTAAAAGAATCATATGACTTATTGATCCTGACGTTGGGCGAGGAGTCTTAATTCCACCTTCCTATTCCTATGGATGCAAATTCAGATGCTAATTTTGTGGCTAAGTTTCATAATACCATTCATTTGTCATTAAATTTTCTTAATGCCGAGGATATTTTGAAAGAGTTGAAATTTAATTCCCCATTTTGTGAGAAGACTGAATCTCCACTTAATAGTGATTCTATGGAGGTGTTAGAATCGATTGAGAATAGGAATATTTTTTTGGATCAGTTGGTTTTTGGGGTTGGTTATGACTTTGAGGTTTAGTAGGAGTTTCTAAGGGTAGGTTTGTAACTTCTTCTGATGGTTTTGAGAATGAGGTAAATCCCATGTTATCTACGAAGAAAAATACCAATATTGAGATCTCTCCTTCACCTATTGAGGATGATTTGATTATTTTTGTTCTTCCTAATAGTCCACAGAATGGATTATCATTTCATGAGTCTAAACTGAATTGTGAAAGCAAGCCTACAATTTTTTTTTTTTTTTGGTTTAATGGGGGAAAACCTAGATGTCTCTCCTATTGCTTGGATTAGACATGTAAATGTTACCACGAGGAAGAATCCCAGGAATAAAAAGGTTTCATTCAATAATTCATAGAAGGATGCTCATAAGTTTATCAATCAAAAGGTTTCTTATTTATACTTTGTAGCCTTGGATTTTAATGATTGTTTCCATAGTCACAACTATTTTAGGGTCCTTGTAGTGGACAAGCCCCTTGTTGATGGTTCTTAATGTTAGTTATGTATTTAAATGTGTGTGGGATTTGTAGAAATCCCAAAAGAACTTCATTGAGGAAATTGTTGGATTTATCCTCTCCGACGATTATCGTGCTTCAAGAAACTATGACTTCTACATAGAGAGCTTGTGACACTTTACTTAAGTTGAGGACTTCTTGGAAATGTTGTGGTATTGGTGCCTGTGGTTTTTATGGGGGTTTACTGATTGCTTGGAACCCTATATTTGCAGATTTCAAACCCTCTGTTTTGTTGGCTGGGTTGTTTATTGATGGTATATTGAAGGGTTTTGATAAGCATATTGGGATTGTGAATTTGTATGGTCCTTAAAGTATAAGATTGGAGTTTTGGGAAGCTGTGGATGTATAAGGTATTTTAAATTACCATTCATTAAGTATTGCAGGTGATATGAACTTGATTCTTTATGCAGATGATACTTGGGGAGAAAACAAGGTCATTGATCCCATGGATTCTTACTTCAGAGATTTGTTTCAAGGCACATTATTAATTGATGTTTTCCTTAATGTTATTACTCCAACCTGGTCAAATGGTAGAATGGGGAAAGATGGTGTGGTTAAAATATTAGATCATTTTAAAGTAGTGAAATCCTTGGGATTACATAATGGAAGATATAGGTCCTGGGCTAAAGCTACCAGTATCTCTAATCATAAATCTATTTTTCTTCAATTGGATGTTGATTTCTCTTCCGGTTCTTATCCGTTTAAGTTCAATAGAACTTGGTTGGAGGAATCATACTTTTATGATTTGGTCTGTAAAAAATGGAATTCTTACCATATTGAAGATCACTTGTCTCTTGCTTTAAGTTTTATAAAGAAATTTAACTTGTTAAAATTTGATGTTGCAAAGTGGGATAAATTAAAGAAAAAGGAGAAATCTTTACAGTTATCCAGGATTGAGGAGGAGAATAAAGATTTGTTGAGTTTTGTTGATGATAATTTCTTCTCATCTCGGAGGAAGGAAAAACTACTCAATTTGGAGTGTGGGAAGAACAAGATTCTTTGTTAGGTTGAGAGTACTACGAGACTTAAAAGTAGAGCATTTTGGGTGGAATAGGGTGATAAGAATACAAAGTTTTTTCAGATATTTGAAAATAAAAGAAGAATGTTAAATTCCATTTAGGAAGTGAAATATAATGAGGGAATTGTCAAGGAAAATTCTCATTCTATTAAGGATGATGTCGTTCCATATTTCAAAGGTATTTATAATGATAGCTCCTCCTCCACTCTGGAATATCAACTGAAGACTATTAAGAACTTTCCAAGGTTCTTTAGTATTTATCAAGAGGATTCACATGTGGGTAAAGTGATCACTTTGTAAGATATTAAAGATGTTTTAAAGAAATTTGAGAGGGACACAAAGTCTCAGACCCAGTGGTTGGGATGTAGAATTTTTTATCCACTTATTTGAACTTTATGGGATGGAACTTAGAGAAGTTGTGGAAGATATTGGGATTAATTGGAATCTTCCTAAGGATATGAATGCTACTTATATTAATCTGATACCGAAAAAGGATAATCCTGGGTATTTCGATGATTACAGGCCTATTTCACTTTGTAATTTGATTTATAAGGTGATTACAAAGCTTATTTTGAATATGATAAAACCTATGCCAGAGAAGTTTATTTCTCTTGAACAATTTGGTTTTATTGCTAATTGTCAAATTTTGGAGGTTGTGGCGGTGGAGCAGGAATATTTGAATTCTATTAAGAATAAAAATCTCCAATAATTCATTTTAAAAATGAAACTTATTAAAGCTTATGATCGGGTTGGCTAGACTTATCTTTGACTTATATTGATTCAGATTGGTCTCTCGCTTGATATCGTCAATTGGATTATGAGGTGTGTATGCTTTGCTTCTTTTGTTGTCTTGATCAACGGTGCTCCAAAAACTTCTTTTACTAGTGGAAGAGGATTACAGAAAGGTTATCCATTGTCATCTTTTTATTATTATTATTTTGGCTATTGAATTTCTAAGCAGACTAGTTGTTGAAGCTAAAGTGAAAGGAAAAATTAGAGGTACTAAAATCAGTCCTACTGTTTTTATTTCCCATTTATTGTTCGTAGATGATGTGCTAATTTTTGGGAGTGCTTCTAGAGAGGAATGGAATATGTATAAGATCATTTTGGATATTTTTTGTAGAGAGTTGGGTATGAGATTAAGACCATAAAAGTCAATTTTTTCTAGTAAATTGTGATGATGAGAAGATGTGAGATTTGATTTCCTCTCTGTTTGATTTTAAAATGAAGGGATTGGATTATGGTTTTAAATATATGGGTTATTGTTGGGACGTAGAAATGTCCCCTTTTCATTCACTTTGTCTTCCGTTATTCCTCACATTTCATCGTCCCATTAACCTTTTATCATACCATTTCCATACATATATGTGGGTTTCACCTTATTATTTTCACTTTATTTATTTTTAGTATTATAAGTGAATTTATGATTAAATATTATAAAATTAACATGTTTTTCACTAATATCTCAGAGTATGGATGAGCTTTGTAATGTGTAGGAATATGTGAAGGATTAATTCAAAGAAAAGAATTCACGTATATCTCCTCCATCATTTCAAGGAGATAGTTATGCAAAGAATATTCTAAGGAGAAGATCATGGAGATTTGGTTGAGAGACATGTGGAGAATTTGTGAAAGATATGTGGAGGATTTGAAGGGATCATATCTTGTAATAATAGGAAAGTAGTTGAGTGGTTGAGTGAATAGTGGATCTCTCATTATGAGATGGTTATTTCCTTCATGTATAAAAGAGAGTGCTCTCTCTTCATTTCAGAATAATAATTATTAAAATAATAATTATTAAATGGGATATTATCTTAGAATATTTTAGATCTTAGATTATCTTAGAGAATAATAGATTGTAGAAGTTAGTCTTGACTTTGTAATATGGAAAAGGGAATTCTTAGCTTTTGTTCATAATCTTGGTTTGATGCTTTCATGATTTATGATTGATTCTTGTGATGTAATTTAAGATTGCTTTATTGTTAATGTGAGCTCACATGTGTTGTCTTGTTGCTCTTCATATGTTGTCTTTCTTTTATGCAATTTACTTTCAGCCATGTGTTTCATCTTCCAGCATTAGATTAGCAATTGCTTGTTTTAGTTTAAGGGGGGTTAGATTAGATTAGCCTTAGTTTCACGGGGGGTTATATTAGCTTAATTTCACTTCAGTCTTGCATATACTTTGCAGGTGCTTCGTAAGCCTACGAACCTCGAATTGACAAATTAAATGGCTGGGCAATTACTACAACGAAATTAAAACGACATTAATTCGGCCCAACATTTTGGCGCCGTGGCCGGGGAAGCACGATGGATTGAGGTGTAGATTTCAATTTCTGCAAGTGTGGTAGTGTAGATTTCAATTCCTGCAAGTGTGGTATTGTAGATTTCGATTCTTGCAAGTGTGGTAGCATAGATTTCGATTCCTGCAAGTGTGGTAGCGTAGATTTCAATTCCTGCAAGTGTGGTAGTGTAGATTTCAATACATGCAAGTGTGGTAGTGTAAATTTCAATTTTTGCAAGAGTGTTTAATTTCCACAACTGTGAAGAGTTATTTATTTTTTAGAGTGTTTTTGTTTGTTTGTTTGTTTGTTTTTATTTAAGATTTTTAAATTTCAGTTTTGGGTGCTGTAAGAATCCCTTTTTCAACATGGTTTAACAATGAGTATAAGTCTAGAACTACTCACTCATGCCTTGGCAAAAGCTGGATTTTCCTCTTCCTAGGAAGAGGAGGTCTTGGCAGCAATAAGAGATTTAACTACTCCTGCAGAATCAAATGAGGAATCATCATCCGAAAACTCCTGCACATGTGAAGGCGAACAAGTATTTGAACATGAGATCGATGAAGATGAACACGAGATTGATGGAGACGAAGAGGAGTTACAGCATGATTTGAGGAGTGAAAACTATGCCTATGAGAGCCCTATCGAACGATGGTTTCAAGTGAGTATGAGGTTAGAACAATTTAGTTTTTCTTTTTATTTAGTTAGATCACAACCACAACAATTAAATTCGTTCATCTTGGTATATTTCCATTGTTCATTCACAGAATTGAAAGATAATATATTCCTATTATTGTTGCGTGTATGGCTACACTGGCTATTTGATTACACGTAACAGTTTTCTAGTTCCCAATTAGCAGAGAGTAGGTAGGATTTTATTTTTAGTTTTTACTTTCACTTAGAATAAGTATGATTTCCTCCGCGCTTCGTGCGATCGCGAGGATCAGAAAGTAGGATGTTTTCTAACATTTTCAGGAATGAATAATTAATGTTTTGCAACATACTTAATTGATTTCATCTTTATTTTGCAATTCATTATCTCCATTTGCTAAAAAAATTTTCAATTTGTAAAATAAAACTAGTCTGCCATTTCATTTTTAAGCTGAACAAATACTGAAATTATAATGCTAAAAAGCAGCTACAACTTCAAGCTGAAACAACGCAAATCTATTGCATTTTTTTGACATTTTGGCTTGTTAAAATTCGCTAAAACACAGTCAGGACAGTCCTCTTTTTAGGGACCATAAGGGATTCATTTTAAAACATGTTTCTATCCAAAGTATCCCTTTAATTCTAGTTTCCAATCCAATTTGAATTCTTCAATTTGGTCCTAAAACGAAAAAGATATGGTCAAAATACTGACTGGGGGTGGAGTAGGCAGCTCAAGAACATAGTTGGTATAGTCACGTTTTGGGTGACCTAATGGATGAATTTTAAAAACCTGTTTCTCTTGCATACTCTCCTATCAATATAGTTTACAACACATTTTGAATCATTTGATTTCGATATCGTACGAAAGAGATATGCCCAAAATACTGACTACCTATCCTAAATCTGCACTCTAAAAAAATCTGATTTCTCAGCTGTTCATTGGAATATTTGACCCATCAATTCTTCTTGTATTCAAAACCTGTTTCTATTGGATATAAATAGATGAATATATTTTTATATTCAATTGGAATCACATCAATCCATCTTTTAACGAAAAATTTGTACTCAAAATAGTGACTGTTGGTCTAGGCTGAAACTCACAAACAACATTAGGATGCAGGCTGTTATTAAGATTGTATGATATACCATACCATAGAATTTTTAAAACATATTTCTACTAGAAGTATCCCTATGAATCCACTTTTTTTTTGCTTTGAAATCATTCAAATCGGACGTGAAACAAAGAAGTTATTACCAAAACACTGTCAGGTAGTCTACGCCGGCCCAACATTTTGGCGCCATTGGCAAAAGTTCAGAATTTGATTTAAGGATATATTGAAAAATGTGGGATATTTTTTCCTAAAATTTGGATAGAGAATGCATAACATCATGAATAACAACTGTGGCAAGTTTCAGCTCAGTCCAGTGCACGGTTTTCAAGAAAATGACCATCATCACCTACAGCCAATTCACATTTTTCTCGAAATTCGTGATGTGGGTTTGCCTAATTTTTGGTGTGGAGATGCATTATAATGGTAGTTACTTGCTTGAAAAATTTCAACCCACCATATTTTGTATTTTGTGAAATATTGGTTCAGGAAGTTCAGCTGCAACACATTTTTATTCATGTTCATCTACAAAAGTGCAGAAATTGAAATGGGCATATCTTTCAATTGGTAAGTTGTATTCTCATGATTTTTGGACAGGAAGTGTATAATACCAAGATGAACAATCTTGGAAATTTTCATCCTAATCCAATGTAATATTTTTGAGAAAATGACCATAATCACCTACAGCCAATTTGCATTTTTCTCGAAATCTGTGATGTGGGTTTGCCTAATTTTTGGTGTGGAGATGCATTAAAATGGTAGTTATTTGCTTACAATTTTTTTTTTCTTATTAAAGTCACTTTGACAATAATCGCAGATGAAACCAGCACGAGAAAGAGGTAATTTTCTTTGCAGCTTATGTACTTCTTTTTGCATGATATGTTTTCTTTTACGAACTTCTCACAATTTTTATGCTAGGTTGCATGAGGATATACAACCAGATTAGTTGGGGAGGGGGAACTATATTCAATACATATTCACTAATAATTTTTCATGCAGGATTTTGTACTAAAGTTTTTTTTCAGGTTTCAGAGACAGTCGCATTTTGCTGCTGAAGTTATTTTTCAAAGAAATACAATTTTTTTGAGAAACATGTTTTGATAGATAGCCTGAAGGAGTTGTTACTCATGATGTTTTCTCATAAACATCATAATGTTGGTTGTTACGTAGAAACCATCCATAAACTTGCGTCATGATTGTTTATCCATATTTTTCATTTAGAGCACCTTCATCATCCATGTCTTGAAGTCCACTTTCCATCATTTTATCTGTCATGAATTCACACATTCCTATATTTCTGAGTTGCATACATCCCTTTATCTTTTTCAGTTCATTTTTCCATTCTAGTTTGTCTTTTGAATAAAACCAGCTCCCTTTCGATGACTACATAGTCTTGCCATATCCATTGTTTGACTCTGAGATATTTTCACTGATAGTCCTACCAATATTTTTATACCAACTCATGTGGATTGATGTGGGATTCCTTAAGGCCCACCTTTCAACAAGTCTTTTCCCATCGACCTCAGCACCTTATCTGGGATATAGACTAGAGTTCATTATTGAGTACCTGGAGGCTTGCATGCCTTAATGGCAAGTTCTCTTGTTGACAATCATGTGAATTCATCGATGTCCCTTGATCGTCAGATCTTGCAAGTGGCTTGACATCAGCACATCTATTCGCACTTCGCAAGATGTACTTGGGTACCTTGGCACTCATTGACATCACTGGTGAGTTGCCTCGCATTGGTTAACGACATTCATCAATGGCCGGTAATCCAATGATTTCTCTTCATGCTCGACCTCGACACATTTATTCACATGACTAGAATTGTACCACCGGGTTTTGTAGCAGGTGAAGACTATACACTATTTTTCATGACTCCATCAGCAGTTGCATAAACATGACTTCAGATCTATGAGTATACCATAGTTTCACTTTCTGCCTTCCACATTTTCCATTATTTATTAGTAGCAGTTCAAATTCCTCCACTTCACATTACAGCCACAGCAGCATTTACAGTTACATATTCTCCATGATTCAGCAGTAGCAATTTCGATTCCTTTACTGCCCATGATCTAGTAGTTACAGCTACTGTAGCAGTGGCACATTCCACGATCCAGCGGCATCAGCTACATTCCTATTGCATTGTTCATCTACTTTTTGGGTAAGTGGGGGTATATTGTTTTCTAAACTTTAATCATGCAATTCCTTACATGCTAGAAATGAATAATTTGGAAAATTCCTTCACCATGCTCCATTTCTTTCACAGCCCATGCTATGTTGCATAAGGACATGCAACCACATCAGTTGGGGAGGGGGAACTATATTCAATACATACTCACTACTATCATTCCATTCTTTTCACCACCATCACCCATTTTTCATCTCATTTACCATTCATGAGCATTTCTTTTCCAACAAATCCTCTATTGCACTTTGTTTCATACACATTGATATACATATTGGCATGATTCATAAAGATAAAGAAAAGACTTCCTTATGCACGATGATGCTTTCTATGGACATTAATAGCTTATCATTTTCAGTGAGTGTATGGTTAATTTATTATGTAGCTAGAAAACATATGACGAAATGAATGTTGTTAACACAAGAACCAACATTCTTTACATTCATGGTTGTCACACAAGAACCAACCATAAGGAAAATGTCAGCTGTTACTCATGCATTTCACATCATGAAATGAATGTTGTTAACATAAGAACCAACATTCTTTATATTCATGGTTGTCACACAAGAACCAACCATAAGGAAAATGTCAGCTGTAACTCATGCATTTCACATCATAAAATGAATGTTGTTAACACAAGAACCAACATTCTTTATATTCATGGTTGTCACACAAGAACCAACCATAGGGAAATGCTAGTTGTTACTCATGTATTTCACACCCCGGAAATATTCATTGTTAAAAAGACATCATCAATAAAAGCCAAAGTTTAGATGCCAAATGTTCTTGAGAAGAGCCATACAGGATTGCATGAGGACATGCAACAAGTTCAGTTGGGGACTATGTTGGGACGTAGAAATGTCCCCTTTTCATCCACTTTATCTTCCGCTATTCCCCACATTTCATCATCCCATTAACCTTTTATCATACCATTTCCATACATATATGTGGGTTTCACCTTATTATTTCCACTTTATTTATTTTTAGTATTATAAGTGAATTTATGATTAAATATTATAAAATTAACATGTTTTTCACTAATATCTCAAAGTGTGGATGAGCTTTGTAATGTGTAGGAATATGTGAAGGATTAATTCAAAGAAAAGAATTCACGTATATCTCCTCCATCATTTAAAGGAGATAGTTATGCAAAGAATATTCTAAGGAGAAGATCATGGAGATTTGGTTGAGAGACATGTGGAGAATTTGTGAAAGATATGTGGAGGATTTGAAGGGATCATATCTTGTAATAATATGAAAGTAGTTGAGTGAATAGTGGATCTCTCATTATGAGATGGTTATTTCCTTCATGTATAAAAGAGAGTTCTCTCTCTTCATTTTGAGAATCATAATTATTAAATGGGATATTATCTTAGAATATTTTAGATCTTAGATTATCTTAGAGAATAATAGATTGTAGAAGTTAGTCTTGACTTTGTAATATGGAAAAGGGAATTCTTAGCTTTTGTTCATAATCTTGGTTTGATGCTTTCATGATTTATGATTGATTCTTGTGATGTAATTTAAGATTTCTTTATTGTTAATGTGAGCTCACATGTGTTGTCTTGTTGCTCTTCATATGTTGTCTTTCTTTTATGCAATTTACTTTTAGCCATGTGTTTCATCTTCCAGCATTAGATTAGCAATTGCTTGTTTCAGTTTAAGGGGGGTTAGATTAGATTAGTCTTAGTTTCACGGGGGGTTATATTAGCTTAATTTCACTTCAGTCTTGCATATACTTTGTAGGTGCTTCGTAAGCCTACGAACCTCGGATTGACAAATTAAATGGCTGGGCAATTACTACAATGGAATTAAAACGACATTAATTCAGCCCAACAGTTATTATTTAAAACCAAATTTTTATCGACTTCAGATTTAGTACTGGATTCCACAGAAAGTGGAAAAAATGATAAGTTCCTGGACCTTCAAATGGTGCTCTTTGGGAGGTCGTCTTGTTTTAGCAAAATTTGTTTTGGAAAGCATTCCAGTTTATTGGTTTTCTTTAGGTATGATTCTGATTTCTATCATCAACTCTCTTAGAAGACAAAATTTTAACTTTATTTGGGCAGGTAAGTTGGATCAAAGTAAAATATATCTCTCATCATTGGAAAGTATATCTCATCCAAAGAGTGACAGTGGTTGGGAATTGAAAATTTTGGTTATACTTGGGCAATCTTTTCTGCAAAATCTTGTCGCAAGGTATTTTCGGTAATAATTTGTGGAGTAAAGTGCTGAGTCTTAAGTATATTAAATCTTTATTCGTTGCTAAATGCTTGATAAGTCAGCTAAAGGTTCCTTCTAATTCTTCTCACATGTGGAAAGTTTATTAATGTCACTCCCGATTATAAAAGAATGGATTATTTGGAGAGTCATTCAAGGTATACATGTTCATATTGGCATGGATCCTATTGTTGATTTTACTGGGAATTACCAATATTCAAATGCTTTGATATCTATGCTTCATTCAACTAATATTCAAGTTCTTTTCTAGGTTAGATCAATTGTGGATTTAGGCTTATTTACAAATTATTGGCGTTCTGCATCGGATATGGGTCTGCTTCTTTGGTTGCAAAAGAATGGAATGCTTTTGTTAGAAATTTAAATGTGGAAGCTAGTTTTTTAACTGATAAATCTTATGAGATGGTGTGGGATTGGGGAAAAGTCAATGGCATTATTTCAGCAAAGGAAACTTATAATTATTTATTGTCTAAGCAATAATTCACTTATCCAAAGTGGTGGGCTAAAAAGTTATCGAAATGGAGAATCCCTCAGAGAAATCGTTGTTTTTGTTGGAGACATTTACCATCATACACACTCGTTTTGGTCAAGTGGTTAACTGAGTGTGATTGAATGGCTAAGAGTCAGTTAAGCCAGACTCACTCATTGATTTCGAATTGCCTCCTTAGGTATTCGAATTTCTCACTCATTCAATCTATTGCTTGACATTGGTATTGTAATTATTCATTGTTTATTGAATATACAGAGAGGAAACCATTCTGGTTTCGATTAACACCATTTCATGAGTTATTTGTTGATTATTCTTTGATGAGATTGATGCTTTGTTCCTAGATCAACGTGCAAGAATAATATGGTATCAGAGCTTACGATGGGACGAAGATCTATCTCTCAAAAACAATCTTTTTGACAGATTTCTGCATGAAATTTGAGCAATAGCTCAAAAATATAGCACTGCACCAGAAGCCAAGGCTTACCACTTAATACCCCAAGTAAAGAACTTGTTGATCAAGCTTGCTTGATTGACTATGCTGGGTGTAATGAAAGCCTAAAATTTGCAGGCTGTTCGACCTTACGGTGCCCCTTTGTTTTGATTTGCAGGTTTTAATATGTACAACTTTAAATGGACTCATCAATCCCTCTTCTCACCCCATTCACAAGCTATTCAGAATGGAAGTTGAAGATGATTGCATCTCTGAAGAGATGAGGTCTCTGTGAGGTGTCTATTGGACTTGGAAAAGAGTCTTATGAGAATGATAATGACTGGCTAAATGATGGTGATAGAGATTTTGGAGCAATATGTCTGGCCCTTTCTCCTAGCTTGTACTACCTTATTGGTTCTGCTGAATACCCAAAGGATCTCTGGAAAAAATTGGATAGAACCTTTGGAAAGCACAATGAGGATCATAATAGCACTTTGGATATCACATCGAGCACCACAAGAGTTATTTACTCAAAATTATCAGCCTCTAATCTCTCTGATAAGTTGTTCAAGATGAAGATGAAGCAGAATCTTCTACACATTCAATTCGAATTGAAGAAAGTCTCCATGCAGTGACTCCTTCTCCTGATGCTCCGGAAGTTCATGAGATCTCTGAATCTCATCTCCTCATATTTCTGAAATAGAAGAAGACATTTGAATCTTTGATATTGAATTAAAATACTGCTGCACTTCCATGCAAACATTCATCGGTGATTTTCCTTTGAATTATGTGCAAAATTTACCAGTAATTGCTTCCGAAAGTGAAGAGAAATTTGATTTTTCTCCCTCTAATGTTGCTGCTGGTGTGAAAATATGTAAAAAATTGATATTTTGGAAGAAATATCAGATTATAAGAGTGACACATTCTCTCCCCATGATCTAGATCTTCCAACAAAATCCTGCAGGATTGCATGCACCAAAATTCAGAATTTTGAAGAAAAAGACAACTGTGCATCCATCGTATCGGTTGACCATACTTTTGGATATGATATGAAACTTATTGGATTTGATATGATATTATTTGGATCTGATCTGATATTTCTTGGTTCAAAATTTCAGGTTCATAAACCTTCAGTACTGCTTGTAGCTGTTCTCATCAACCGTGTGAAGAAACAAGTATCACAAGTCTCCTACAAAACTGCTGCTAGGGATTTGATTTGATTTCATAGTTTTGGATTTGTTGTGAACTTATTTAGATCTGATTTACATTCTAATATGATATTATTTTGTTCATATTTTAAAATCCAAGAGCTTCCAGTCATGCTTGTAGCTGCTCTCACCAATTCTGGTGTGAAAAATCAAGTACCACAGTTCTTCTTCAATTTTGCTGTTGGGGATTTGGTGTTAGTTTCCTCTTATGAGGTTGCTGATATTTTATTTTGTGAATCATTAGCTATTTCTGAAGCTATATCAGATTATGGAGCTCAAGCATTCGCTCTCCAGAGTTGCAGGGCTTCTCTACCTTTGGTCACATGCTCATCTCCTCACAGAAATAGTAAAGAGGAAGACATTTTGCATCCGCTTGGACACTTGCTCCTAAAAATTGGGGCTGATTTTACCACTCATGGTTTTCTATTCAAGGCTACAACATATCAGTTACTTGAGTGTTCCACACATGGTTTGAATCCTCAAGAACCTTTGCTCTCTCTTCACATGATTTCAACTACTCTACATGGGTCCAGTTTTCATCGTGCAGTTGTTTATATTTCTGATTCAGTTGAGTGCATTGTTCTTCTTCCAAAGTGGAAGATTCCTCCAGACATATTAATTTAGTTTGGATTCAGAGGTTCACATGCACAGTCTCAGGATGCTGTTGCATAGAAGAACCAATTCTTGATTTATTGCTTTTTGAGGGGGGGTATTTTTCCCATGAGGTTTTCCCAGTTTCCTTGGTTATATTAAGCAGTTACTTTATTGTACGGGGTGACCTATGGCCTTTGTTTCTGGGGTCCTAGCATTTTTATGCATCTATGTTTTCTAACTCTTCCTGAGTATAGCTTAAGGGGGGGTGTTGGAGACATTTACCATCATACACACTTGTTTTGGTCAAGTAGTTAACTGAGTGTGATTGAATGGCTAAGAGTTAGTTAAGCCAGACTCACTCATTGATTTCGAATTGCCTCCTTAGGTATTCGAATTTCTCACTCATTCAAGCTATTACTTGACATTGGTATTGTAACTATTCATTGTTTATTGAATATACAGAGAGGAAACCATTCTGGTTTCGATTAACACCATTTCATGAGTTATTTGTTGATTATTCTTTGATGAGATTGATGCTTTGTTCCTAGATCAATGTGCAAGCATAATAGTTTTTTGTGGTTTTTATTGGAGAGTAAAGTTCTGACGTGGGATAATTTGTTGAAAATATGTTTTGTATGTCCTTGTATTTGTTCATTATGCTATAAAGAGGAATAATCTATTCCTAATCTCTTTTGTAACTATTTCTTCTTCAAAAAGGTGTGGTATAGAATTTGTGAATTCTTACATATTCAAGAGCTTTGGTATCAGAAGGGTTTTACATTTTTTCTTTTGCATTGGGTTCATAATTGTAATGGCTATACTGAACTTCTAATGTTCACTTTATGGGAAGTATAGAAATCTTGCAATAAGATTATATTTGAAAATAAGAAACCTTCATACTTTTTTGGTGAGAACTAGACCCTTAAGTTCCTTTTTTGAAATTTTTAAAAGGAAATCTGGAACTAAAATTCGGGTGATATGTAAACTAGTGGAAGTGAATGATTGTGTCTTTGGTTTCTTTGACAAGGCTTCTCAAAATAGATTGTGTGGAGCTAGGATGTTCTTAAAGTTTAAGCAGGTACATTGTCTTCATATTTGCATGGGAGTTGGTGTTGGCACAAATACCATAGCTAAAGTTGTTTCTCTCTGGGGTCTGATGTGGGTGGCTCGTAGAAGATACATTTTAAATTTAAAAATTGGGGGTGATTCTCACATTGTTATTGAGTGGGAAACTTGGAGGGAATCCTTACATGCTATCAACTTAGTTTTTTGGATGAAGAAGATTGAGAATCTGGTTTTTTGGATGAAGAAGATTGAGAATCTGAAGGTGGTTTTTTCTCAAAAATCATTTTCTCATGTATATCGAGAACTTAATACTTTAATTGATACCTTGTCTAAGAAGGTGATTGGGGAGATGGAAGGTTATTTATTTTTTGAAGAATTTATGGAGGAGTAGGTGGTTGATTTGGGAAGCTATGATGTGTTTATATATTCTTGAGTTTGGAATTATAATATGATAGTCTTTTTTATTTCCTCTTTCTTGTTTTTTTGTACCATCAATATATTTGATTTTCAATACCCATATTATCTGCATGTATTTGATGGATTGGAGCCATATTGATGTCTTATTTTCTCTAACACACCGAATATCTATTTATTTGTTAAAATACTTTAAATTTTTATTTTGGAGATTTTGTACAAGTGAGGTCAAAATAAATGTCATAGAATTATTATTATTTAATAATTAAAAACTAAGAGAAATCAAAACTAAAGTAGCTGTTAAAGAGTGTTTGTTGACCCACAAGGGGGAATGACAAATGGAAAAAATTGTTGAGTAAACTCTCAAGTGATGCAAGAGGCATCTTCCCTAAAATTAGGTCGAGACTCCTTGTGGAGCATTAATAATGAGCAGGTAGCTCATAAATGACCAAGTCCTAGGCAAAATACTATAAAGTATTGGTCCCATCGAATAATAAGAAGGCTTGTGATGGAGGAGAAATGATCTACCTTATGCAAAGAGAGATAGAGCATTGATCAATCTTTTCCCTTTTGGTTCAACAAACGAGATCGAGGGTTCTAGAGCAAGTAAATTGGCTATTGTGGGAGTTCGTTGGGAGGAATGCCAACTTCAATTTTGTTTTCCCATCATGGTGGAAGGTTCTATTTTATTAACCTTGTTAAATTTCTAATTACATTTTTGAAATGATGACTATGCTAGTCTTTCTTAATATAATTTATGTACATGAATTATAGATTCAATGCCTTATAGATATTTTCTCCTATTTTTGATTTATCCATGCATAGAAACAATAAAATTAGAAAAGATATATTCCATATAAAAATTCATTATCAAGATAAGAAAATCCTATGAAATCTGTTATAAACCATTTGGGATAAATAACCAATAAGGCATTACATTCTTCTTTTAGCATTGTATAAAGATAACAAGTAGAGATTAGAGGATTCTTATGAATTTTATAGATAAATAAAATATTATCAAATTATCTGTTACGCAATGCTTATGCCATTATGGCTGGAACTAACCCTTGTTATAAATCTAAATAAATTGTAAACATATTAAAAAAAATGACAATATGAACGTTGGGATCAATTAAAATGTTCATGCATACAATTGCAATGAAAAAAAAGACTCCAAACAATGGTTATTACAGTGGATGATGTAACTGGCAACTAAGTTTCCTTTCAAATTAACGTTTTCAACAAAACAAATCACTCTTCAACTCTTATAGATTGTATAACTAAGTCAAAAGGGACGGAGTGCCATTCCTAAAGAATAACTTAAATCATACTTGCTCATAAAGTACGACTAATATCAAAGACATGAGCTATAATTTAAGTCTAGTTCCTCTTTAAACATATACACTTAAATTAAACAGAAAATGGAGGTCGAGAATCCCTCTTTATCTAAACCCCATTATTGTGAAACATCATATCCCTTCCAAACGACAATCACGGTTGGTTACACATACCTTTTTTATTTGTATAATGGAGTTCACCATTGTAGACAAGCCACACCAGGGAATGCACATGCACAGAAAGATTTTAGTGTTAAAATCATTTTAGAGACAGAATACAATGAAGATCGAATATGGAGGTCTAGGTTAATACCTTTACCTTGAAATAGATCATTTGAATGCACACGAGGAAGCTTAAACCCATACTCCATAACCACCACCATTTTTATTTATAAATATGGACAAAAAATGAGTCATAGAAATTGCTTGTTTGTGAAGTCAACTAACCACACAACATCACTGCAAACATAGATATTACAAGATTAAAAATAAATATGGAAAGTTAAAATAAAACCCAAACCATGAAACATTGAAGGAAACAATTACATTTTGGCATTGTAACTTTCTAGAATGAATGGCCATAACTATGAAGCTAAGTCAAAGATTCAAACTGCCAAGCTTATCCTCGGGCCACTCTTTTGAACCAACTGTGTTTTTAATTAAAGAGTAACCATACCTAGCCTTTACCTCTTCTTCACCTGTCACATACAAGGAAAAGTTAGTTTTCGTTAAACTATATAGAGATTTTAGCTCCAAACATTGATAAAATTGGAAACCTTACCTATTAAACTGTTCAATAGTGTCGAGGGTTTATTGCTCCTCAAAGTTCTTTTATTACTTTACCCTATGCAAATGATATCATTAGTTTTATCCATTTTAAAAATTAGTTTCAAAAAAAAGGAAAATTTATGCTAAAGAGTTTTATGATTACCGAAAGGAAATCCTAGCTCCTCTTTGTAGGAAGCTTATTCAACAATAGTCAAAGGTAGGAAAAAAACTTGTAAACCTTCCACACAAGGAAAATGAGACAACTTAAATTTTATGTAGAGGTAAAAATCTCGGCTCAGGTTCAAACCACACTGATACTCTTCAAACAAAAACCACAAATTTCGCACAATGCCGAGTTGAAAGGAGCATCACATGATGCATTAAAACCAAAAAAGTATACTTTCATCCACACCGGTAGGTTTCTTAAACTTTAGAAAATCATAACCTTCATCGAGGATGTCTGAAAACAAAAATCAATAAATAACCAAAACAACGACTAAAGGATTGAGGTTCGCGACAACACAAACGAGTACACATTCCAAAATATTGTCTTAAACCCCATAGGCGGAGGACCAGGATGTGTTTCATTTTACAAAAATAAGTTAATATCTTCCATGGCTTTACAAGTTTCCCGGGTTGCAATGTCAACTCGCAAGACCAGGGATGGACAGCTAAAAGCTCCTTTAAACCTTCATTAAAACCACATGATCTGTCATCCATGCCTTTTAAACATTTTAATCCTTGTATCTCCCTTTTTTACATTTTATCGAATGCCTTATGTATCCCAACATAGGATATACCTTAATATTACCATCGCTTGTATGGCATAGTCTTACAAGTGTTAAAAAATATCAGTTCCAAAGCCACTTAAGCCTTGTACAAGGTGGTTAAACCTTTAAACCCAAAACCTGAATCATTTTTGGAACTAGAGAAAAATACTTGTGTTCAAAAGTATTCCATGGCTTAGGACAAGGGTCAAGGCCTTGGAGTCTTAAATCTTAATATGTAAAAAGAACATAGATCACAACAACATATTACCTTGATAAGAAGCTGTAATATAATCCCAATGGTTTATCATAGTTATTTTTGACCTCAAGATTGACGATAAGTTATGCCAACATGAAAACAAGGAAAATTAGAATTGTAACCAAGTAAGTATAGGTTAAAAACAAGCTACGCATAAGAATAAATTGGGTATATTTAATTTTTTAAGTTTGTGTATTTTTGTAGTTGTGACAAAATGGTATCAAACTACAGTTAAAACAATCAACTTGAAATATGCCCAACGCTCAAACAAATACAAACCAATTTATGTTACGGTTTGATTCTCTTTCCAAACAGGAAGAGAAATATAACCTTGATTTTGCAGGAAAAATGGAAAAAAGTGGAAATGTCTACTGAAGGAGAATCCCATCCTAAAGAACCAGGAAAAATAGAAGAAGGGAATATTAGAGATGGTGATATTTGGGTAAATCTAAATGAAAGTGGGAATGATAACCACTTTGAACTCCTACAAACAGTAAAGGATTTAAAAGTGAAATTGCAAAATGTTATGGAAGATAATGAACGCATCTTGAAAGCATAGGAGGAATTGAATACTGTCTTGCTAACTAAAATACTTAGTAATGAAGAAGAAAAGAATAACGGACTTGGATTAGAAATGGAAAGAACCGCACCTTATAAACGTAAGTCAAGAAAGTTAAAATTTTCTAATAATGAGACCAAATCTTAGAGTGAAGAATAAACTAAATAATTTAAGGGAAAATACAAATATTATAGTGAAAGCAATGATAGTAATCAACAGAAAAAGAAATACAAGCCACATGAAGAGATTACCAGTGAATTTAAAAAGATTAAACCTCCTATGTTCAATGGATAAATTGAGAAATGAGAAGAAGAAGAAGCTTGCCATTCTAGAATGAAAAAGTATTTCCAGATCTATAACTATTCCGATGAGCTAAAAGAAAAAATAAGAATTTATAACTTAACAGTAAAAGCTGATATTTGGTGGAAAGACATCAAAAAGGTAAAAAGCATTAAAGAATGTTATGTAACCTAGAAAATTTTTAAAACAAAATATTTATCGAAACAATATTAATGAGGAAAAATATAAAGAATTTTATGAATTAATATTAGGTGCAATGACGATGAAAGAACTATGCAGTAAATTTCTAAGTTTATTATGTTATCTATTATACATCATTGGTGAAAAATAGAAAAAATTAGTGTTTCCTTAGCTATTTACCTCTTATATTTAAAGAGATAAATGATATGATAAACCAAAAAATCTGGAAGAGGCAATGAGGAAAGCGAATTTCTGTTATGACCAAAATAAAAACAAACAAGAAAGTATACCTAATTGGAAAAATAAAAGATGTGAAAATTTTAAACAGAAAAAGAAAGGTACAAAATTTTGTAAAATTTTTGGAAATAGTTATCGAGGTTATCAAAGACATAGTTGAAAAAATAAAAAAAAAAACAGCAGAATCCTACTACAATAAAAGAAAGAAAAATACCCACTGCTTATAATAAAATATTGCACAAAGGGAACCATTAAAATGTTGGGAATGCGGTGAACTACATTATTTTAAATATTGTCCTATAAGAATGAAAAACTTAGCCATGTGCATACAATTCAAGACGATACTACTATGTGAGATATAGAAAGGATCATTCCTAGAATCAGTGCAACATTGGAGAACATGAAAGCAGATAATCAAACATCTATGGTCGAAATTGAAGGTATGCTAAAGGATAAACCAATCTCTATATTGATTGATTCAGGTGCAAGTTTAAGTTATATATCACCAAGAATTGTAGAGTCATGCAAACTACAACAAAATAAGTTTGAAAAGTATTCATTATTTCAACTTGCTACAGGAGTGAGGGGAAAATTAACTAGCTTTGTGAAGAATTGTGTTTTGTTATATGAATGGTCTTAAAATGCAAGTTGATTTTGTTGGGTGAAATAACTCCCGAATTGTTATATTTCTCCATAGAATGCCTTTATTTATACATTTACAGTGACTCTTGGGATCATACATCCGAGAGTCTCTTCATATTCCTAATATTTACAATAACGTATAATCCTGACGAATTATATTCCAACAATCCCCCCTTAATCCGAAGGGGTGTTAGTAAGTCCGAGCATGTTTCTGAATCTTTCAAAATTTTCTCGTCCAAGCGCTTTGGAGAAGATGTCTCCAACTTGATCATTTGTGGAACAATGTCGAAGATGGACTGTCTTGGCCTCTACATGATGTCGAATCAAATGATACTTTGTGTTGATGTGTTTGGTTCGATCATGGAATCTGGGATTCTTAGCCACCTTGATTGTAGAAGTATTGTCGATCAATAATGGAGTGGCTCTTGTTTTTC
>LPNX010626015.1:21308-50991 GCA_001517045.1 Pseudotsuga menziesii | reverse complement strand
TGTAAGGTAGATAAGTCTTCCTACAAGTTGTCGATACTTGGTCGCATCCTCAAATTATTTTCCTTCGCTTGATGTGAGCTTCATTTTCTATTCCATTGGAGTAGAGATTGGGTTGCATTTTGTCATGCAAAATTTGTCTAGTAGTTCTGGAACATATTTTTCCTGAGATAGGAATATGTACTTAGGATGTTCAGTGACTTCAATTCCTAAGTAATAGAGGAGATGTCCCATATCTGTCATTTCAAAGATATTTTTCAAATCTTTCTTTATGGATGCTATATAGCTCTCATTGTTCCTTGTCATCAAAAGATCATCTATGTACACCACAAGATACACAACAGATCTTCCAACTTTCTTTATAAACAGTGTTGCATCATCAATATCAAAATGTTTGAAATTTAACTTCAAAAGATGCTCGGTTAATTTTTCATACCATGCGCGAGGCGCTTGTTTTAGGCCATACAAGGATTTGACAAGCTTGCATACCTTTTGTTCTTTTCCTTTCACAACAAAGCATTCTGGCTGAGACATGAAGACATTATCTTTCAAGTCTCCATTCAAGAAAGCAGTCTTCACATCCATTTGATGAACTTTCCACCCATTCTGAGCAGCTAAAGAGAGTAAGGTACGGATGGTAGCCCATTTTGCTGTAGGAGAAAACGTTTCTTCATAGTCAATTCCTTCCTTCTGTGCATAGCCTTTTGCTACAAGCCTCACTTTGTGCTTGTCAAGTGAGCCATCTGATTTGTATTTGTTCTTGTACACCCACTTGCAGCCAATTGGTTTGGTTCCAACTGGAGGGTCAACTAGCTTCCAAGTTCCATTCTACATGAGTGCATCATACTCATTCTGCATAGCTTCTTTCCACTCAACTCGAGTAGAAGCTTATTCAAAGGAAGTTGGTTCAAAGTTAGCAGATAAATTAAATTCACAATCAAATGATACATCCATGTCATCACCTGAATTATCTGCTTCTCCTCCATCTTCATGTCTTTTTGAACTTCTCATTCCCATCTTTCCAACCTCATCCGGATGGACACTTTCAAGTGTCTTTGTGGCCCATTTAGGAATCTTCCGTGATGGTCCTGGTTGATCAGCTGGTGGTGCTTCATTTCCTTCAAGGTTGAGTCTTCCAAGTCTCTCAATCACATCATCCAGTTGAATCTCTTGTTTAGGTGAAGTAGCAGGAACTTCTTCATGCGGGGGAGTTGGTGCTTCATATGGAAATTCCAAAGGTTGATCCAGAATAGGAACCCCCCCTTCAAGGTTTGGAATTTCATATTCATTTTCAAAATATTTCTTTGGATGAGGGTAATTTTCCAAACGATCAAGCTGTCTCTCAATGGACTGGTCATTTTTATTAGTCTAAAGAAAAATGACATCTCTGGAAATAACAAACTTCTTGTTTACCTCATCATACAGACGGTATGCCTTGGAGTTTTCTTCGTACCCCAGGAAAATGCATTTTCTGCTTCGAGCACCAAGCTTGTTTCTTTGCTCCTTTGGAATCAAGGCATAACAGGTGGAACCAAAAACTCTGAGATGCTTGACTGAAGGGAGATGGCCAAACCACATTTCATGTGGAGTCTTGTTATCAAGAGCATTTGAGGGACTTCTGTTTCTCAAATAGGCTGCAAATTTCACTGCATCACCCCAAAACATTAGTTTTACATTCTTAAAAAAAATCATTGATCGTACCATATTCATTATGGTTCTGTTCATTCTTTCTGCTACACCATTTTGTTGAGGATTGTAGGGAACTGTAGTCTGATGTGCAATTCCATGTTGGCAAAGATAATCTTCAAAAGCATTTGAAGTGTATTCTTTCCCATTGTCAGTACGAAGTATACCAATTTTAGATTGTGCTTGTTTTTCTATCAATGCATGAAAGTCCTTGAATGTTTGAAATGATTCTGATTTTGTCTTTAATGAGTAAATCCAGCACATTCTTGAGTAGTCATCAACAAAGGTCATAAAATACTTATTCCCATTTGCAGAAGGAGTTGGCATTGGGCCACATAAATCAGAATGCACTAATTCTAATTTCCTACTTGCTCTAAAATTAGATTCATGGAATGGCAGCTTACTGTGTTTCCCTAATATACATGCATCACATTTGCTCTTCTCTTTGGGAATGGTGGGAAAACCAAATACACCATTATTTCTCAACAAACGAAGACTGTTATAATTCAGATGACCAAATTTTGCACATGCCACAATAAAATTGATGTCAAATTACCTTCTCCATGCTGAGAGAGGTAGGCATAGTTCTGAACCCTTGCAGATGAACCCTTTAGCTTCAGCAGCTTCCCATATTCGTATCCAGTCATGATGACTTGGTTGTCAGAGGACTTTCTTATTTCTACGATTCCATCAAACATGTGGATGGAATGGCCTTGCTGTCGGATCTGCAACAAGGACAGCAGGCTTCTATGCAACTCTGGAAGATAAAGAACATTCTTCAACAAGAAATCAGGGAATCCAGGCATCTTCAGCCGAATGGTGCCCATTCCCTTTGGTTTAAGACTTGACTTATCTGCAAAGTAAACTATGCCATTTATTGTTTCATTAAGTTCTTCAAAACAATCTTTTCTAAAAGTCATGTGTGATGTTGCACCAGTATCTAGTAGCCAACAATCTGTGTAAGATGAAAGTGAAGTCATGTCATTAATACCAAGATTACAATGTGCAACAATACAATGAGTAGAATCTAAAGATTTACTAGCATCTTGGTTCTTATTGTCATCTTTCTTTTGGTTATGTCTGTCTTTGATGGAGTCCCACGAAGCCCAACATTGATCTGCTGTGTGTCCAATCTTTCCACAACGCTTGCACTTCAAATCTGATCTTTTGCTGGAGTTGTTTCTGCCTCCTCTACCTCTGAAGTTTCTTCTTCCTCTGCCTCTCATGCTGCTTTCTCCTTTGAGAAGATATTTGGATGCTATAGATTGCATCTTCTGTGATTGAATCTTGCAACTACAACAATAGGAGAAAAAGAAGAAAGAGTAAAGGTGCAGGTCTAAGTCTCTGCCACCTTCCTCAAGCTTTACAACAATGTCAATGTCTCTGCTATTGTCATACAAATAATTTTGCAGCTTATCAAAATAATTCAATAGCTCTATATCATTTGTTCTAGAGTGTTACATTACATTTAAAATCTTCACAATAATACAACAACAAAGTCTCTTGTAACAGACTTATAGTAGTAGTCACACAAATGAGTTCTCAACACTTTTACACTAATCAAGTAGTCAACACATCAACACAGTCGCAACAATGGTCTGGAGCTCTTGAGATCGCAGCAGTGAGACCCCAACAATGACAAGACAAGATAACTTGCAGCAAAGCATGAATGAGGAGGTCAAGCCTCAACACCTCAGTTATCAAATCCTATTTTGCAACGCATCAGTCTTCTTTCTTCAACTCGGTCGTCACATCAACGTAGTCGCAACAATGCAAAAATATTCAAAATAAATCTTACAGCAATGTGATTTGATAAAGGTCATGTCTCAACTTCAGTCAACCAACAAGATTCTCATGCGATGGTCACAAGTTCATGCTCAAAGCGTAGCTACAAATCGAAAGGAGAAAACATAACAATTCCATACACGTCCATTCAAACTCAGTGCTACAATACAGTAATCACGGGCCTCTTCAACACATTAAATATAAGCAGCATAACCCATACAACATGCTCAAGCTCATACAAGATGCATATACCTGAAAATATTTCACTTCAAACTTCACGCAAATACCTAGGGTAAATTTAGGGTTTTTGTATTTCAACCAACAAAAAAAAAGGTTTTCCTCCGCGTGAATTTCCACCATGTCTCCAAGATTCGACAAAACTTTGCACAGATGAATAACGTCTTCAATGCGACCTCCAAAATTGAAATGTCATCCCCCATAACTTATCACGGCTTCCATATTCAACATGAAGTTCACAACAACCATTTGTTCATAGTGATATGAGCACAACCAGAACGCATGTGTTCCAGAAATCACAGCCTCAATCTCTTCATTTGTCACAAGTTTATCCAAATGGGTGGACTCACAACCTTACAAGGTTCAACACAGACTTTACATAGTTCAAAATTGCAAGTGGAGGAACCCTCAACACCGCGAGTGTAGAATGAGACTGAAAAAAATGTTATGTGGACTATGCATCGAGTTGGAGGAAATCTCAGCACTGGCACAAAGAGAGAATCGTAGCTATAGTATTTTCAAGAGGATTCTTACAACAGCTTGAGAATGTTATTTCACAACAACTGAATGATGAATGGAATGATGATAAGGGGAACAATGTTACAAAATTAGGGTTTCTGTAGTTTGCAACAGTCACAAACAATTGCAACAAAAATTGTAAAAGGGTTTTACCTCCACTAGCATGATTCTTTCAACAAGCTCTCTCAGCCTTTTGCAAATCGCTCATTTCCAAATTCAGTTGGTACACATAGGCTCAAGCATAGTCTTCCACGAGTTCGTAACTCTTAGCAATTTTCTTGGCAGGTCGCAGCAACTCAAACCCTCATTCCTCAGCGCAGTTCTGGAACTATAACGCATACAATGAATGTATGTAGGCTGGAAGGAGAAACACTCGGATGTAGACTGATAATGGGCAGGCAGTCTGAAACGAATTTGGTAGAGGGCAGAACAAAGGTCTGGCAGACAGAATGGCAAGCATGTAGGTAGGAGTTATGGAGCTCTGATACCACTGTTGGGTGAAATAACTCCTGAATTGTTATATTTCTCCATAGAATGCCTTTATTTATACATTTACAGTGACTCTTGGGATCACACATCCGAGAGTCTCTTCATATTCCTAATATTTACAATAACGTATAATCCCGACGGATTATATTCCAACAGATTTAAATATTCTACCTTTAGGATCTTATGATTTATTGAGAGGAATGGAATGGTTATAGAGAAACATAGATTTATTTTAAATTGTTATGATGAAAAATTCTCATGTTTAGATGATGAAAGTAATACTATTGCCGTAAAATGAATTCCCAAGAAAATCAATATAAGAGAAATTCCATCTTTAGAAATGAAAAATTATGTTCATAAAGGTTGCAAAGATTTTGCAGTTCATATAATGGATGACAGAGAGAAAAATAATTAAGTCAATTTAGAAGACATACCAATTCTAAAATATTTTAAAGATGTATTTTCGGAAGAAATCCTTGGATTACCTCCGAAAAGAGATATAGATTTTTCAATTGATTTGGTACTGGGGGCAGTACGAGCATCAAAATATCCATATCGTATGAAAATTTTGGAACTTAATGAATTAAAAATAACAAATACAAGAATTGACTGATAAAATATAAATTCAAGATGGGTGGACAATCGAGATATTTCTTGCTCTCTATGACACAATTGGCCCAAACCTTCTGCAACTTATTGAGGAAATAAGGAAAATTGGAGTGATGCATCCCCCTTTAAACACAACTTTTCTAGTACATATTCCCAAGAGTGACCACCCCAGACACATTGAGGAATTCAGAACCATCTCACTCTGCAACATTAACTATAAGGTAATAGCAAAAATCTAAGCCCAAAGGTTAAAAAAGGTCTTGGAAAAGACAATCTATGTTGAACAGTTCATATTTATAGAAGGAAGACATATCCATGAAGCCATTGGGGTAGCATAGGAAGGACCACATTCCATCAAAACCAAGAAGCTTAAAGGGGCAATAATCAAAATCGATCTCTCAAAAGATTTTGACCAGGTCAGTTGGCTATACCTCAGATTGATCATGACTCACCTTGGTTTTGAATACCCCTTTATCAAATGGGTAATGAGTTGCATTACTACATTATCCTATGTGGTTCTTATCAATGGTGTTTCTTCCCCTTTCTTTACAGTGGAAAGAGGTATGAGACAAGGGTGCCCCCTCTCACCGCTCTTATTCCTGTTGGTGGCTGAAGGTCTAAGCAGATCACTCTTGGAAAGTAAAAGACAAGGGCCTTTTACACACATTGCTATTACAAATACCCTTAAAATCTCACATCTATTTTTTGTAGATGATATTCTCATATTTTACTGCGAAACAACAAGAGATGTCGAAAGACTAGCAGGAGTCCTAGAGATTTTTGGAACAACAAAAAGAATGAAGATCAATCCTAAAAAATCCACACTTACAACACACAACATTGGGGATCAAGAAATTCAACAATATGTCAATTTATTCCCTTTTGATTTTAATTCGACTGGATGATGGACTAAAATACCTTGGATTTAGACTCAGACTGGTCAAATCAATAGAAAAACGAGGACTGGACATGGCTGTTAGCAAAGCTAGATAAAAGGATAAATATTTGGAGTCACATATGGATCTCCAAAGTGGGAATATGGGTACTTGTTAAATCAATATTGGAAGTTATCCCAGTATATTGGATCTCCCTAGTCTGGATCCCAAAGAGCACCCTAGAAAAGGCCAGGAGAATCTGTTCCAAACTCCTTTGGACTGGAAAAGCATAAAATATAGTCACCCCTTGGGTTAAATGGGATAGGATTTCCCGATCAAAAGCTCTAGGAGGGTGGGACTAAAAAAACTACCACTTTTTGCAAAATCTCTAGTTGCTAATTTAGAATTGAGACTTATAGATACAAATAGCCTTTAGACAGAAGTAGCAAAAAGTAAATACATTTATGTAGACTGTCACAAACTTGATAAGAAACCCAAACAAAGGAAGACAGGGAATGTCCATTGTATGGAAATGTGTCCTTGCATCCATTCCGCTCATCGAAGAAGGTCTGGCCTGTAAAATTGGGAATGGAGAACAACTTTGAATAGGGGAGAACCCTTGGCCTCGAAGCCAAAATAAACATATCCTTTCCCAAGGGCTATTGAACACACTACAAATGCAGGGTATCTTTCACATAAATCAAATAGCAGATCCATAGGCTTCAATTCTTTGGCAACAAGGCTGAAAAATGCAAACACTTTAGGCATCCCAAAAAACCTGGAAATTGAATGGAACAACTTCATATTATCCTTAAGAACCACCAACATTCGACTCAAAAACATGCCAGACAAAATCATTTGGGCCTATGCAGCCAACGAGTTCTACACGCCAAAATTGGGATATAAGAGGTTGTCCACAACCGCACATACATACGAAAACAAATGGTGGTGGAAAAAACTATGGAAAGCAAAATGTACACCAAAATCCAAACTATTCATGTGGTGCACGTTGGAAAACAAAATCCCAATCTAGGAGAAATTACAAAAACGAAACATAACAGGACCAGGCTGGTGTGTTCTCTGTAAACAAAGCAACGAAACAATACCGCATCTCTTCATCACTTGCCCTTTTGCAATCCACACTTGGGCAAAAATAAAGAAAAGACTAAATACCCCAATAGTATGGAGTGGAGATACGATAGAGAATGCATGGAATAATTGGTTCAATTGGGGCAACACAACAAACCATCAAGCCCTCCCGATTACCATAATCTGGGGATTATGGATTGCTAGGAACAAATAAATTTTCCAGAACCTTCCTTCGGTCCCAGAAATCACAACATCCACCAGCTTGGAAATTCCATCATACTTCCCGCAACAGAAGGATGCTTGTACTATCAGAATCATTACAATAGAATATATAAACAAAAATATCCCATGGGCTTTCTTTGATGGAGCCTCCCAAAATCAGAACTGTGGAGGTGGAGCCACCCTTCACCTCTCATACACACACTTTTATCACCTACAAATGGGCTTAGGACTGGGAACAAATAATTTCGTAGAACTAACTACATTCAGACTCTTAATTTGTTTTTCCTAAACTATTCAGTTGTTCGAAGATTCTATGAATATGGTAAATTGGGTAAACAAAGTCCAAAACTGTCAAAATGTATTTCTCTTAACAAAACTAGAAGAAATTATGAGACTTTTGAAAGGTTTTGATTCCTACTCCTACAAGAAAAGAAAAGTGGATGCCAATCAACTCTCAAAGAAAGGCGTAATTATTGAGCATGGTAAGTGGCTCTTCAAAATTATACATTTTTTTAATACTATCACATATCCTTTATCCATAATCTTGCAACATAACCAATTTTATACTCTTTATCCATAATCTTGCAACCTAACCAATTTTTTGAAAATCAAGAGAGTTTTTTTGGTTGGGATGAACTTTGGGCACACAAAGATAGGACCCGATGCTAATAAACGTTTCATGAAGATAAGCTAAACAGAAAGCATGAATTTTTAAGAAAACTTTTTTTCTTTCTTGTAGAACTGAAAAGATGATATGACTCGAAATTTTTTGCTCTTTCTTCGGATTCTGCAGGATACTCACATACTCACAGTCGTAAATAATCAATATAGTTGCAAAGCTTAAAAAGAAAGTTACCTTTTGCAGATGTAATTTTATTATTATATTAATGAAATTAAACTTACATACTCACAGTTGTAAATAATCAATATAGTTTCAAAACTTTAAAAAACAAAGTTACCTATTATTATATTAATGAAATTAAACTTTTTTTGCATTGGGAAAAAAATTATAAAAATAAATATGTTATTTAGCACATTTTTTGTTTTTATAAAATGTATAATTAAATTATTATTAATTAAAATGAGATTTTTAAAATAATGTTTATCAATAAAAAATAAAACATAAATACATATTCTTGTGACTTAAATTAAAATCAGTGGTCGCTTTTTATCACGGTAAAAGCAAAAACCTGAAATGGAAATTTTTATAACCTTGAAAAACATTTTTATAACCGTAAAAGACAGAACAAATTTGGGCAGTATCATCCAAAACGAGAACAGTAGAACGGCGGGAATATCGAATGCCCATATGCTAAAACTAGGAACCATAGTGTGCCAAATAAGCGAGGGAGCCCACCAATGGAGCATTGATGTAAGTGGTGGGTTCAGAGTGCGCATAGTCATTGCGCTCATCGGAGAAGCGGTCATTGTTATCGGGGCCTCCCACTACAGCACCAACCAGATTGTTTGGGTTAGGAGCGTTGCTATACAACGACTGGAACCCATCGTTGCAGGCAATGGTTCTGGGATGGCTGTAAATGGAAGGCAACGACGAGCCCCTGTGATGTATATGCTGTGGAAACTTGGCACCGTAGCCCACCATGTATGACATTCCCAGTGGGTTGTCTCCCAGTATGTAGTCCACCTGTTAACAAATACAATTTATAAGATGATCATCAGTAGCAAGCCTAACAGCAACTACATTTGATCCATATCTATGTAACAGTAACTACTCAGTGATTGTACCTGTCTTTTTGCAAGAGTACGTATTCTGGTTGGAGTGACTATAATGTTCCCGCATCTCACCACTTGATTGGAAGCGCCCAAGTATTTTGCATAAGTGAAAAGCAGGAAAGTTGTGGACGTCACATATTGCAAATTGCTATCACTCATTTGGAAGAGCAATCCACCTGGAAACCTCAAATCAAATAAATGAGCGTAAACTATATGATCTGTACAAACTAAACTAATCCAGTATGCTCGGCCCCGGCTGCTAAACACAATGAAATTTAAAAGGTAAATATTCAACGCGAGTACTGTTAGTTCTCATGAAACTGAACCTGGTGTGTACTGCGCCTGTGAAGATGGTGTTCCCGGCAAGAGAGAGCAAATAAAGTTGTCAGCGTGGTCCTTGTATTCGTTAAGGGCCTTGGAATTTTCTAGCAGAACTTCCTACACAACGAAGGGAAAATCACGGTGAATAATGAGAATGGAGTAACATAATGTAGATTTTCAGACATTATAGAGGGCAAGAATGATTCCTTCATAATCCATTATAATTAGGATCGTGTGTTAGTTTGGTGCATAATTTAACCTTAGCCAATAGAACTCTGGTTCCTGCATGCTTCTCGTCCCAGCTGAACATATTGACGCTATCGCCAGCGCCAAGATTCTGGCTATTTGACTGAATGTAGTTGAGATATGATACTCTCCTTGAGGCTTTTTGCAACCATGCTGCTCCCCATAGTAATTCATCCTGCAAGAAAAAGGCCATGCCATGAGGATCATATCATCTTCTATATCCTTGTCTCTCTCTATATATACACAAGTATTATAGATAAATGTGTGTGAGAGAGGGCGCGCACTAATCTCTATATACACACAGGAATTATAGATATATGTGTGAGAGAGGGCGCGCGCTAATGAAACGCGTTGTTGATATAAAGATAACACTTACATGATATCCTGAGTATGAGCAATAGAATGGACAAACTTCCGACTGAAGAGAGTCACTGTAAGCGCCTCTGTATTTATCCGCGAAATCAAACACCTTGCCTCCACAAACAGTAAAGACGGTAAGGTGAAAGAAAAGATGATATATTCCAATGAAATAGTATATTATGTATGAAGTTTATAGTTGTAGCTATTGTACCCGCATTGCAGTTTGCAGGAGTTGCTCAGAATAAGCATGGTCCGTTTTACTGAAAACCATGGAAGCGGCTGCAAGCGCTGCAGCAGTTTCTGCGGCAATGTCTGAGCCAGGATGTTGAGCGTCTATTTTATAGACATTGCGAGGTGTGTCCATGTCTTCCGGCCTCTCCCTGCACTTGTGATCCATGTTTGGGTCTCCTACCTGTAGTTAGTACCCATCATTCATCAACCACAGTACATTCTAGTATAGGGCAAATGATCAGAGCACCATTCATCAACCAACAAATTTGTTCAGTACATTCTAGTATAGGGCAAATTATCAGGGGATGGAAGGTATGTATTTTATAAAAATTAGTACCTCATTAGTGAATGTTCATAAACATAATTACTTAGTTTTATATCATCATAGATACAGATACAATTAATCATTTAGTTTATCATTTAGTTTTCTTATCATTTTGTTATAAATACAAAATAAATATTATTTAATAATAACAAAAATTAAAAACAGAAAATTAATATGAAAAAACTAAAACATAATGTTACCAATTTTTAATTATTTTTAACTTAAATTTATTTAAATATTAATTAAAATATATTTAAACATAATAAAATAAGACCATCATAAAATAAATATATATATACTTATTACTTTTAAATTAATCCACTTAAACAAATCCAAAATCTCAGTTATATTACCTGCACATACAAAACACCTGAATCTACAGCCGCTTTAAGGAGGTAATCTGTAGCCCAACGGATGGCAGCTTTTGCATTGTTAAGTTCATCTCCCATTAACTCTCCAAACTCCAAAACGCTCCATGACAGCATGGTGGTCGTGAAAGCCATTGGAAAACCAAACTTCACATTATCTCCTGCGTCGTAATATCCTCCCGTCAAATCCACCTGCAATGAAATGTAACATTTAATGTCAAGGTGGGAGCCCATCAAAACAATGTAAAACCAGTTGGATACTACTAGTACAACCAGTATATGAACTTTAACAAGCCAACACAAATTATAGCAGTCATTTAACTTTTGTTTTGCGCATTTTAATTTTTGTTTTGTGAATTTTAAACAGGCAAATTTTTTTTAAAATATCAATTGAATAAATAAAAAATTTAGTAAAGGAAAATATTATAATTAATGTAATAATTTTAGCTATTTATTTAATTAAGGTCATTTAAATTTAAATTAAAATATATTTAATTATAACAGATTAAAACCTAATACATTTGTTAAAGTGAAGTTTTTTTTTTTTTTTTTGTTGGCAAAGTGGTGGAACCCCCCTGACTAGCAGGGTTGCCATTGGCTGAGTGGCCACGAACCAGGGGCATCTAAGCCGTCAAAATCACCCGGGGATCGCACCAGGCTTGGACCGCACCAACCCTTAACATGGTTGGATTTTAGGTATCCGACGGGATTAGAACCGGTGACCTTCCAGCTTAGGGGGCGTCTTAACCATACCCCCCCACCAACTGTTCTACATCTCGCGGATTTTGTTAAAGTGAAGTTAATTTTGATAATCAACACAATAAAATGTAAAATCTAAGATAGTTAAACATATAAGCACAAAAAATTGTTAAAATTAATATAAGCACAAAACATATATTATTTAATATAAAAAACAAAATTATTAGAATTAATATAATCACAAAACACTTCAAAAAAATACTATTTAATAAAAAATAAAAATTAATATGAAAAAAACAAAAACAAATTATTACAAACTTCTTTAATCAACCTTTAACTAAAATTATTTAAATTTTAATTAAAATGTATTTAAACCTAACAAAATACAACTACCATAAAATAATAACTCCTTACTGTATACTTATTACATTTAAATAATCTTGTTGATTGCAGTTCAAAATCTTCTAATAACTAATACCAATATCCAATATCCATGAGAGGATGACTAAATGAGATAAATTAAAATATACGTGTTGTGCAGCTCCATCCGAAAGTGCGGAATTCCCCCGCCATCTCATCCGCTGGTTGGGAGGAAGTTTGCCAGATCTCTGACCCTCGTAGAAGAGAATGGATTTGGTGAGAGCATCTCTGTAGTTATGAGATAGAGAGGCTCCGCGTCCGCCATAAGATGCATAAATATTATTGAAGTGAACGGCTTCTACCCTCGCCATCGCCATGGCCATCCAAAGGAAGCCGAAAACGGGTGCGAGCAAAGACGCCAAACAAGTTTCCCTCCCCATCTGCGTTTCTTGATAAGCAAGACACGCACTCACTCAAGATTGGATGCCGCACTATGTTTTTATGTGGTGTGGATGTGGCCGGAGGGGAATTTATAGGAAATTTAATGGATATCAGTCCGCATATCAAGGAGCAAAGAGAGAATTCCAATGCAAACAGGGCAGGGTCTCCCATTGACAAAGAGGGTGGCACTGGAATTTAAAAGATAAAAGGGCAGATATCACTGCGTATATCAAGGAGTGGCAGGAATACAAACAGAGTCTTCCATTGACGGGAAACTCAATCGTTTGGTATTTTTCCAAAGTGGTGCATGGGTCGGTGAGTATGGAAACAAAAGCGCCCGCTGTTTGTTTTAACAGACAAGAAGAACGACACACTCCCAAAGGTAAAAGTCGTTCCCAGACTGAGCCGCCTAACTTGGAAATCTTAGAATGAGAAAGAAAAACACAAGTTTCACGTCGTAGTAGTCAAGGGTTTCGGAAACCCACTAAACTAAATGCATTGGATTTGGCATATGGAGAGCAATAAGCACCTCGCAACGCAGTAGTTAATACTGCCGCTGAGAGGCACAGTAACTGTCGGATTTGATCCTAGTGTTGATTCAACGGTTGCTATTTTGATCCTATTGTTGATTCAACAGGTTTCTATGTCCTACGACAGCAGCATTAAGATGCTTATTGCTCTCCTTTGGCATATGGGATGCATTTCTGTCAACCCAGTCGTCATTTATATATAGTTGATGAGATGTGATCATAGGTGGACATTTCTTTCATCCGAGTGGCCACGGGAAATCTTACACTGTAGTTGATGGGCTGTGATAAGTGGACACATGTGATTGTCAATGCTAGCACATGACAAAGTGTAAATATGTGAATATGGCAAGTTAATGATGTCATATCAGTAATAAAAATTTTATGTAGTCCTCAATTTTCAGTCGTTGTATTTGAATATGACATGTTAATGCTGGTAGGTGTATTTGAATATAACAAGTTAATAATGATGTTATTTGAGTAATATGAAAATTAATGCAATACCCAAATTTTGGCGACTTGCGGTGGTAGTGGGAGAGATGATATTAAATGATTTTTATATTATATATATAAATCACTCTTAAATTTATAAATTAAGATTAGATTTGGAAATTTTAGTAATATTTGTAAATAAAAGTTAATAAATGTTATTTATTATTTGCTCCATGTAGATATAGCAAGCTTTAGATTGAATGTAAAAAAAAATCAATGGATCAACCGTGACACATAACATTTTTCCCTATTTGGTGTAGCAATTATTTAAGAATTTTGTTGAAATCTTTGTTCACATGTAAAAGTATGATGAGATCTAATTTATCCTTACATAATTGGTTTAGGACTTTGTAGAATGAGTTACACATACATGGAAAAGACCTTTGATAAAGGATAGGGGCTTCATCCATTGAGGGGAAATGATGGCAATGAGGTTTTCCTTTTTTATGGAGAGCTCTATTTTTGATGTAGTTGTGGGATTTGTTTGATAATGATTTTGCACATTGTTGTGGTTATTGATTATGTTGGCTTCAAAGAGTGTGTTAAGGATAGGTCATCCTCAAGCAGTATGGAAAGAGTCGAAATATTGAGGTTAATTAACAAATGTTTGGCAAAATGTTTAAATGAAATGTGGTCTTCAAGAATATAATAATTACAAGATATGCATTGGTTGATGATTTCACATAGGGAATCCATGATCATATTCGCATTATCAACACTAGATTGGAGCAAAATAGGTTCATGGGAAAACTTTTGCTCAACATGTATGCTAAATGCTTTAAAAGTTTTAAGCATGCATGATAGGTGTTTGAAAAAATACTTAAATGAAATGTGTTCTTCTTGATTAAAGTAATTGTAGGATGTGGGTTGGTTTATTATGATCTCGATCATGGTTATGATGACAATAGAGGTGATGGTGACCATGTGGAGACCTTTCAAACACGGGTGAGTTTGTATGAGGGAAAGACCATGGGATTGAAGTTTCATCTTCAAAATTTTTGGCATCCATTAGCCTTAAATTGCAAAAAAAGGTAAATATTGGTGGCCTAGAAACCTCTTTTATATGGTGGTAAGAAGGTGGAAGTTTATCGTTCACTTTGGTTACAATATTGAACAATAATAATTGTTATCTAAGGTTCTTCACCTTCGTGGAGGTGGTGGAAGAAGTAAATATATACCATCCTCATCCAAGAGTTTCTTTTTTAAGAATACAGTCAATGAAAAACCCTTTGTAGCAGTGTCGATTCATCCATCTGATGTGTATATCATTGAGAAAGAAAATGAGATTCGAGTACTAGAGGTCATGGAGAAGATAGTTGTTGACCTCCTTTTATACTATGAATATAAGGTGGTAACTTGTGTTTTAATGATTTATGGCCTCTTGCATTAGATTTGTACTAGCGACCTTATTCAATATGGACAAAGAATTGTAAGGTATATCTTGTTTCCAAAGGTTTAAGTTATTGCCAGTGTAACTCTCTTACTTATTATTAATATATCTTTTTTCTACCCTTTAGTTCCCATAATCTATTACGTCCAATATGTTGTCACCAAAATGCAATAATTGGCTACATCTCCCATATTTTATGATACACTTTGGGAGTTAACAATTCAAAAAGACATATAGAATAGTTTGGGTAGAAATTTAAAAAGAGAGAAGACTATGATTAAGCTTGGTACAAATTTTGATTAAGACTTGACAAAAATTGTGGCCTCAAAACAATAACTATAGCCTTAAAAACCCATTTTTTAACAAAAACACCAAATCAATCACTGAATCAAAAAATGGTGCCATTTTAACATTTTTTTCCAAGGTTAGAATTACAAGTTTTTTGCATCCATAGCCTTAAAAACATGTATTGTTGTTAACATTAAAATCAACCCCGAATAAAAAATATCATTACCAATACCACATCTTATCAAAGTTAAAATTACAATTTATTGGAAACTATAGCCTTAACAACCAATAATATTGCAATCAAACCTCTTCCCTAAATTGAAATGTAATCTTATTTTAATAAAACCCCATATTTTAAAAGATTAAAATTGCAACATTTTTATAATCATAATATTAACATGACAACACAAATACTAATATCAAGCATTAAATTAAAATGTGGTGATACAAAACAATAAAATAAAAATAAAAAACAAAAATAGAATTCAATAAAAAAAAATAATAACAAAGAAAATATATTGGAAAAATAAAATAAAATATAAAAAAATGAAAAAACAAAGAAAAATTGGATAGAAATTTAATTTAAAAAATGTCAATTGAGTAGTGGAGGGGGCACGGGGCGATTCCATGGGATTTCCATCCATCCCATCCCAACCATGGTGCCCTCTTTCCCCTCCTTTTCTATTTCCTAGTAAGAAGTTCGGCTCTTTGTCTTCGTTGAGGTGGCATAAGTAAAGACATACCATCCAAGGATCAAAATTCAAGCTGTCATAGCTCGTCAAAGGGCTCCTAGGCTATTTGTGAAGTGGCATTTAAAATTTGCCCATCATTTAAAATGGGGTTTTTGGTTTTTTTCATTTTAATAAAAAGTGAAGTATTTAAATTAAAATTCCATTAGAAGGGCTGGGATAAAAATTACCCGTCAACAATTTTAATAATATCTGTATAGATTTTACTTAATACTTATATACCTCATACATGTACCAGGTGACAAGGTGACATCGTGACAGGATGAAAGAACATCATCCATTTATTATTTAAGAGTGTAAACTCATCAACCGTTCAAGCGCATTGATGGATCTCTACCTATAGTATGTACTAGCCTCCAAGATGTTTCACATCATATTAAACCCGAAGATCCACTACAAATCTACGATCACGCCTTCAAAACACAAATAAGATCTTGAATCTCACAGCCTAGTCTACAAAAGAAACGCCAAATGCCAGCAGATAGTACATTGAATTTATCAGGAAATGATTTGTCGTTGCTCACTGAAAAGACTGCAAAAGATTAAAAGAAAATGGCACTTACAAATGGAAACATGAAACATGACAGGTGAGTGAATGGAGGAATTTGTTAGGTACCTACTCTGGTTCGGGTCATAGAAATTTTCAGACATTCTTTGCAACATCCACTAAAAGAAGGTGTAAAATACGATTAGAGGCTGCAACATGAACTAAAAGATGGGGCAAAATACAATTAGAGGTGGTAATAGAAACGAGCAGGGAGTTCTCTTGTTCGTCATCCAGCTTCGACAGGGGTAGGTGACCTATGACGGTTTCACATGTTTATTCTTACTTCTTTATCAACCACTTTTCTTTTTCTTTTGGTTGATTGAAATTTGTTCTGATACGAGATTCTGAATTGCCTGTGTTCCTTATTGCTTGAGATTTTAGAAAAAAGTGACTGTTTTTTCTGATTATTATAGGGGACGCAGACATGGCCATATGATCCCTGTGAACTATTTGAAGAGAGGATTCGAACTGGTTCTTTAAACGTGGAAAGGTATGCCTGAGCTTAATTATTTTATTATTTTTTCTTCTAAATGAAATTCGTCTTCCTTTCAAGTTTGGAAGCGAGATTGGGATTTCTATATTTTATTAACCCTTCAACCATGAGATGCGCGCATTCAATTCCATTATAGACATATTAACGACATCAATTTCATTAATAAGAAACATTTCTTTCAAGTCTAGAGCATTTCAGATAGTCCTCCTTAAGGATATTATTTTTTAATATTTTTTATAGTCGAGTCTTATGGGTTATCTTGCTTGGAACTTTCGATTCTCCCCCGACATGATGCCTAAGCTATTCCATGATCCATCTCCTCCACAAAATGCTCATGAGGGAGCTCGCTAGATGCGAGTACTACGAATCCAAGGGCCTGTCGAGTGCCTCCTGTTTGGCACCTTGTTCAAGAAGTTTTTAACTAATATGATATGGGATAATAGCAATAAAGATTATACACATAGTGATTGAGGTATTCCTTAAGGAGTCGTGGTCTCTCCTATCCTTATGAATGTATTTCTTCATGAACTAGGCTGCTTTCTTGCGTTCACAACTAATTCTGAACCCTTTACAATGAACATGCTGAATAAGGTCAATCACTTTCTAAATAAGGAACTCGGAGAATTAGAATTTTGAATAAAACTAATAAGGATTGAAGGAATTTTATTGGGTGCTAATTTTAAGTTACCTTTGAGGAATAGTGAAGGAGGAATTATTTGGATCTAGGTTCCTATGCGAAGGGTGCTATTTAAACCTGAAGAAAAAGGGAAAATTGGCGCTAGGACATCATCCCCAAACCATAAGTGAAGGTATAAATCAATCGCATTGGGATTGCTCAAATTGTAGAGACAAACTTTTTGAAGCATTGAAACGCATACTGGAATAAATCTCAATCCGTGGATGATTGAAGGTGAAATATTTAGGTTTAGTTCTCTAAAAAACTGGAATTTTTGAAATGAGCAATGTGGAGTTTTGGGAAGTGGTTGAAAAGGGGTAGTACTGAATATTTTGAGTATTTAGATTCTATAAATTTTATTGAATTTTAAACTTTTTTAAGATCGATTATAATCTTAAATCTCATTTTGTTAAAATACAAAAAATAATAATTTTGTTGTTATGTTGGTTGTACAAGTCATAATTCTGTATAATAGATTTTTTTAGTGTCTTAAATTAATTAAAATACAATAATTTTTAACTTTTTTTAAATAAAGTGTACAATTAATTTATTATTGTCATCTGAAATGTGAGATTTTTAGAAGCCTTTCATCATTGAAGGACGACATGAATATATAACCTTCTCTATGAAATTAAGACGAGCCCTTCAATCTTGATCCCTGATACCATCCTCATTCAAGTATTTATATTTTAAGGATGATTTCAACATCGATTCATCCACTTAATGGATACATATATGGTTGTTCAGAAATGAAAGAAGGTTCTAGAATTCGAGGTTAGGGAAAAAATAATTTACGACCTCTTTTTGTATTGCAAATCCAAGGTGGTAATTTGTTGGTTTAATGGTTTTTAATTTCCTATATTAGATTTTGTACTAGTTATTCTATTCAAACTAGACAAAGAGTTGTGACATATATCTTGTTTTTTTATGAATTTTTTTTATAATTTTATTCAAAATAGACAAAGATTTGTGATATATAACTGGTTTTTATGAAAGATTTTGTATTGTTCAACTTCACTTTTCTATTTTCTATAACAAAAAAAATCGAAGAGGGTCCCTAGTTTTGGGGAAGAGTGGGTCCTTTCATTACCCCATGGTTTTGAGAAGAGAGGGTAGCGAGGTGATTGGGCTTGTATTAACATGGAGACGTAGGTTCATATCTCTAAGTGGGTATGATTGTAAATGTGGGCTTGTAAATATAAGAAATACCTTTTGAAAAAACATTGAAAATTAGCACATGGCCTAAATTTTCCTTGCCTAAGGTGCATGCATTGCATGTTAAACAAGTCTCTTCCATGCATACTTGAGCTTTAGTTTCATTGTTGACACACTTTTCCATGCATTTTATGCTAATTTAGCTCCAAAATAGTGACCATATGACCTTTGTCGCCCCTTTAAGGTGTAAACTAGTGAACAATCACCCCTTTATTCAAGGAAAGTAGCAAACAACCCTTAGTGAAGTGTCTCTTTTCAGTGTTTTTGAGTCAATATTGATGTGGAAGAGAAACTTGGTGTCCTCTTCTGCTATTTGTCAGCGAAATTTATGAATATGACGACTCTAATTCTAATAAGGAGTTGGCACACCATCCAAATTCTAGACAATCAATTTCACATACAAATTCTAACCATATGATTTCTAAGTTATCGTTGGTCATTGTGGAACCTTCCCAAGGAGAGTGGCATGATGTCAAAAAGAAGAAATGGAAAAAAGACAAGATGAAGGACTATTTTTCAATGGGATGGAAATGAAATGCACATTATGTTGATGTATTTGTAACTTCGGAATGTATTCTTCTATGTATCTTATATATTGTAACCCGATGTTTATTCCAGGATGTTTCTATTATGTATTTGAGTCATGTTGTCATGCCCCGATGTTCCGATCAGGAGGATTAATAATGTAAACAAGTCTTGTCAAGTCATTGTGAAAGTCCCCACAATTTCGGGGCACTAGGGTTATTATACACTCATTAAGGTGTAGGCTCTAGTAAGCAATTGTTAAGTTGGGACGACATGATTGAGTGCACTTCAAGTGAATGGAAGAATATAAATAGAGAGTGAGACTCTTTATTTATGACACACAACATTCACTCACTCAAGTGTGGCGCACTAGTGAAGAAGGAAATACTGGGACTAGACAGAAGAAGAAGACTACTGATGTTTTGGGAGATCTCTTACTGTTTTGGTGCTGATTCTATCTCTAAGGAAGTTGCGGGGTTTTCTCTTTTATGGTTTCCCCGAGGAAAACTCTTTGTGTCTCTTGTCTCTTGTGATGTGCTTATGTTTTATTGCTGTGCTTGTTATTCTCTCAGTGAAAAGATCCTAAGATCATAATGCTAGCTTATTTGATGAAAAACTAACATGGTATTAAAGCTAACCTGAGAAGAAGACACTGTGCAACTGCGAGAACTAGGGATTCCTATTTTGTGGACCTTCCTCCACATATTTTCAGCAAAAGTAAGGTGGAATTACTCTCCTCCTTAGGGCGCATCTTTCTGTTGAAAGAGAATCCAATTCTGAGGTTTTTCAGTTTAGGACGTGTCATTGGGGTCAGAAATTAGGGCTTTCTACAGAAGAGGAATTTTTGAATGAGACCAGCATAGAATTGTTCTCCTCATCAAAACTGAATTTTAGAGACCTGGATCAAGAAATTTGGTTGGGTGAAACTTTGGGAAAGTCAAACCCTAGTTTGACCCCGAGCTAGGAAAAACCCTAAAGACTAAAACTGATACGTTTTGATACATTCGCTATATTCTGAGTTTGGCAAAGTATCAGAAGCTGAAAATTGTAGGGGCCATATATAACATCTAGATGAACACTTTGGCCAAAAATAATCCTCATATTCGCTATATTCGGGGAGATATGATCCCTCCAAGTTACGGTTCCAGCCTCTTCCAAAATTCATCCCTAAACAGGACATCTGGGGAGATCTGCAATATCTTCGGCTACAGAGGTCCAAATTGAATTCCTGAAGATGTTTCAAAAAGGGAACGGACTTTACTTTCAGTAGTCCAAATTTTAGACTCAGAAGATAAACCTGTGACACGTGGCATTCCATACAACTTCGCTATTCTGAACAGTCCTGTAAAAGGTCACCTTGGGAAAAGGATCATAAATCCCAAATGGTGAAACCAATTCTGATGAAACCTACAGTTTTGGATCAGGGACATGTGAGGTTACCTCAGTGAAAAATTTGAGACACATAGGATCAGTAATTTTAGAGATATCACAGAAACAGTAACAGGAATTTCTGCAGAAGAAATTGGAAATCTAGGGCTTCCTGTTCTGGGAGCTTCCCTCCACTATTTTCAGAAAAGGAGTACATTGGATAGATCTGTTTGAAGAGATCTATCTGTCTTTCCAATCATATATGAAAGATTCCAAGTTTTTAAAATTAGCGTTTCTGTGGGAAACCCTAGATCAGCCAGCTCCGGAACCAAGACGGACACCTCAAATCGGTAAGATCTAATCCTTTGCTATTTTCATTTGAGGTTCTCATTTCAAAATGATCTATCACAATAGCTTGATGATAAGCTTGGTGAAGTTGACAACTTCCAAGCATAGAAGTATTTGATCTCTCTGAAGAAAATGGATTCGACACCTACATGAGTATAGAGGTTCCAGTTTCAGAGGAAGACGAGGTTAGAAGCCTTTCACAAGAAGAACTTGGTCAAGGCCAAAGAAGACATCATGCTCATGCTGTAGAGGATGATGAACCATCCAGAAAGAGATCCAGATATGAAAGTGAAGATTCTTCAAGCAAGGATGAATATGTTCTGATATCAGCTCTCACAGGTAACATTACTCATGGAAGTGATGATTGGCTTATAGACAGTGGGGCTTCCAAACATATGACAGGATTCAAGGAATCCTTTGTGAGACTGTCAGAATATGAATCACCCCACAAGGTGAAACTAGGACATGGCTACCAATATCCAATAAAAGGTAGTGGGGAATCTTCATACAAGCTAGACTCTGGTAAGTCTCTAACAATGAAAGAAGTATGGTTTGTTCCAGGACTCAAGAAGAACCTTCTCTCCATTTCAGCATTAATGCAAAAGGAATGTGGGTAGCATTCATAGATGGTTAAGTCATCATATGGCCAAAAGGAAAGACTATCGATTATGCGGTAGTGATTGGAGAACAAGAAGGAGGCTTCTACAAATTGAAGGGCCATCCAAAACAAGCCTTGATCCATGAAATAGTAGAGCTAAATGAGCTTTGGCATAGAAGGCTTGCACATGTGAATTACAGAGCACTACCTATTACAAGCAAAGCTGTTGAAGGTATTCCAGAATTTCAAGCTATTTGAAGGGAAGAACAAAATCAGAATATGATCTAAAGAAACCAATTGAAGAATGTGAAGATCTAGAATGCAGAGACCATGCAGTCATAAGAGTCTCAAATCAAGAACAACTTGAAGCAAAAGTGGTGATGGCCACCTTGAATGGCCTCCCAGGATCATGGGATTCATTCATGCAAGGAAGTGTGCCAGAAGGAAGTGATTACTTTCAGCAGACTTTGGGAAGAAGAAGCTTGAATCATAAAAAGAGAAGAGAAGATGGGAGCAATTGAAGATCAAGATATCACCATCCAAAGAAAATCCCTCAAGCAATGAGGAATATGAAGAACTCAACTCTTGAAGAAATTCTTATCCTCCTTATCATTTGGATAAGAAACGATGCTACCATGAATGAAGAAGACGATGAAGCTGAAGGATCAAGAAGCAGTATACCCATGAAACAAATAAAGATAAGTATTCAATTGTCATTTCATGATATTGTTTTGTTATGCATTTGTTTATATTCAGTTGATGTATCATGCATGATAGGATGTTTGCATTAATGGCAGTATACTACTAATATACATGTGATGGGTAAGTAGCTCATGGTGCTATACAACTCTCCATTGCTACTTATCTAGAATGAAACCTATTTGCTGACATATTGGATTAGTGCACAATCCCAATGTTGTCCTGGTAGAGATGGAAGGCATATAGAAATATTCAGTGAGATATGGATGAATGTTGTATTGGAAAAAGTAGTTGCATGATCATATATTTATGCATAAGAATTTGCCAGTATGAATATTCCTTATGAAATATTTCTAACCATACAAATGCATTTGACTTCTAGGAAATATCGCATATATAATCGCCTACAAGCAAAGAAGAATGAATACTTGTTCCGAAGAACAAGTGACAACAGTTCAAAGACAAAGAATAAAATGACGAGTGCGGTGACATCATTGATGCAGAACCTTCCAGCCACCAAGAAGAAAGGGAAGACCAGTTCAAGAAGAATGATGTCTGGGTGCAGTATCGAGACCTGAAGAGAAGTTCATAGTTCCATCATGCAGTAGATGGAAACATCGTGGGATACAAATCAAGATTCGTAGCACGAGGCTTCTCACGAAAAGAAGGCCTAGACTACGAAGAGACATTTGCAGCCAGTAAGAGTTTAAACACATACATGATGAACCTGATGAAGATCTTAACCTTTTCTACAAGGTTGAAGATGTAAGTCTATACACTAGATGGTCACATAGAATATTAGTAGCATAGGAAGCTACTTGTAACTCTAGTACAGAATGTTTTCAGTGCATAGAGCACAAAAGACAGAGGGAGTATGATGCTCTGCTTCAGAGGGAGTGACTACAGAATATATTGAGGTTTGACATGGTACGACAGGATGGGCAGATTACTGATGATTCTAGGCTTTACTGAGAGTAAAGAGGATTCCAACCTTTGCTTCAAGGTTGAAGATGGAAGACCAGTGATGCTCCTGTTATGTGTTGATGCACTATTGTTCTAGGTATGGAGGTGTGGCAGAGTGTGGATGGAATCTTCCTTGGACAAGGGAAGTATGCAGTAGAGATCCTAAAGAGGTTTGGGATGATGGACTGCAAGGCTATGACCACACCGATGGAATTGAACATGAAGCTATTAAGTGATGCTTCATCAGAGATGGTTGATGCTACGATGTATCGTCAGATGATTGGGTCCTTGATGTACTTGAGACCAGATATTTGCTTTGCTATGAACACATTGAGACATGTTCACCTGATGGTTGCAAAGCATGGAGGGGTACAGTTGATTATGGACTCAAGTACGATGCGAATCAAAAGATTAACCTAGAGGGTTATGTTTATTCAGATTGGGTAGGAAATGCCATCGACAGGAAGAGTACTTCATGGTGTTGCTTTAGTATGGGATCAGGTGTTATCTCTTGGTTTAGCAGGAAGCAATCCTGTGTGGCACTGAGTACAGCTGAAGCAGAGTATGTCGCAGCTTGTTCAGCTAGTTATGAGGTAGTATGGCTGTGGAAGCTACTGTTTGATATATTTGATCTCCAGTTAGATGCTACTTGTATACATTGTGACAACCAGAGTTGCGTGAAGTTGTCAGAGAATCCAGTGTTCCATGACAAGTTGAAGCATATCGAGATCAAGTATCACTATATCATGGATATGGTGCAGAGAGGAACAGTGAAGCTCCAGTATGTTGCAATAGAGGAACAGATAGCTGATGTGTTGACGAAGCCATTGGCTAGGCTGAAGTTCGATTACTTCAGGGAGAATCTTGGTGTTCTCCAGATCGAGGTTTCCTCCAAGGCAAAGTGATGAGTCCCAAAGCCATTCTGACAAGCAGGTCAGATGTAAGGGCTGAGCCATTCTGTCATGGTGAGAGGATTGGTTCCTTCCATGTCAGATATGAGTGCTAAGATCCATAGCCATTCTGACGAGTAGGTCAGATATAAGGGCTGAGCCATTTTGTCATGGTGAGAGGATTGGTTCCTTCCATGTCAGATATGAGTGCTAGCCATTCTGTCGAGTAGGACAGATGTAAGGGAAATTCCCATTCTAGGAATGGAGGCACCTGGTCAGTTACTAGGATCACTCAGTGTAGGACTGAGTAGCCATTCTGATGTGATAGAGGGATGTGTTCCCACTTGATCAGATGTAAGGGCTGAACCATTATGTTCATGGCTAAATGATTTAGTTCCTTCCATGTCAGATGTGAGTGTTGTCCATTCCGACGATCAGGTCGGATGTAAGGGCAACTTCCATTCTCTAGGAGAATGGAGGTGCCTGGTCAGTTACCAGGTAGATCAGTCGAGGAGGACTGGGGGCCATTCTAATATGACTGTAGGATTGGTTCCTACAAGATCATATGTGAGTGCAAGCCCTTCCATCACTGTGATAGGATGTGTTCTTGTCTGGATGGATGTAAGTGCAGAGCTAGTCTTCGCATCATGTGTTGATCAGACGTAAGTGCTGAGCCAGTATTCACATCATGTGTTGATCAGACGTAAGTGCTGTGCCATTCTTGGCATCATGTGTTGATCAGATGTAAGTGTAGTGCCATTCTTCGTATCATGTGTTTATCAAATGTAAGTGCAGTACCTATCTTCGCATCATGTGTTGATCAGACGTAAGTGTTGGGCCTTTCTGACGAGTAGGTTAGATGTGAGTGTTGGGCGTGCCTTTCTGATGAGTAGGTTAGATGTAAGTGATGGGCATGCCTTTATGACGAGTAGGTCAGATATAAGTGCAGTATCTATCTTCGCATCTTGTGTTGATCAGATAGAAATGATGAGCCATTCTTCGCATCATGTGTTGATCAGATGTAAGTGCTGGAAAAGACCTACATGGAGGCTAGGCCTACAACCAACATGAAAAAGGGATGGCTCTATAGAACTTCCCATGACAAGAAGAATCATGAGATAGCACCAGTGATGATCCAGATCGAGTGATGATCGAGATCTAGTAATGATGATCCAACAGTGATGATCCGGATCGAGTGATGATCCAGATCCAGTCCAATGATGATGATCCAGATTGAGAGATGATCCAGATCCAGCGATGATGTTCTATGATGATCCAGATCCGATAATGAAGATGACTTGAAGATGAAGATGACTTGAATATGAAGATGACTTGAAGACAAAGATGATCCAGCGGATACAGAGAAGAATACCAGTGCTGAAAATTGTGTCGAAAGAATACCTTCCTAGTTAAGAGGGAGTGTTGATGTATTTGTAACTTCGGAATGTATTCTTCTATGTATATTATATATTGTAACCTGATGTTTATTTCAAGATGTTTCTATTATGTATTTGAGTCATGTTGTCATGCCCCGATGTTCCGATCGGGAGGATTAATAATGTAAACAAGTCTTGTCAAGTCATTGTGAAAGTCCCCACAATTTCGGGGCACTAGGGTTATTATACACTCATTAAGGTGTAGGCTCTAGTAAGTAATTGTTAAGTTGGGCCGACATGATTGAGTGCACTTCAAGTGAAAGGAAGAATATAAATAGAGAGTGAGACTCTCTATTTATGACACACAACATTCACTCACTCAAGTGTGGCGCACTAGTGAAGAAGGAAATACTGGGACTAGACAGAAGAAGAAGACTACTGTTGTTTTGGGAGATCTCTTACTGTTTTGGTGCTGATTCTATCTCTAAGGAAGTTGCGGGGTTTTCTCCTTTATGGTTTCCCCGAGGAATACTCTTTGTGTCTCTTGTCTCTTGTGATGTGCTTATGTTTTATTGCTGTGCTTGTTATTCTCTCAGTGAAAAGATCCTAAGATCATGATGCTAGCTTATTTGATGAAAAACTAACACATTAATGTGTAATATTAAATTTGTAAAGGTAGTATGAATACAAAAAATGTATTTTTCATTCAAATATTTTATTTTTGGGAAAAAATGTTTTATATCAAGTACTTTTTTTAATTGTGAGAGGCACTTTCTACAACCCCAGTTGGTGAGATGTGTCATGTCCATAATGCATGTTTCTTCAGCTCAAGTGGGTGATATTTCTCATGTCTATCATATCTGTGTGTGTGTGTGTTTCCACATATATTTCTATAAGAAAAACATATTTTTACTCAAAAAGAACCAAGATACATTTATCACATGCAAAAACACCTATTACTTATCAACTTCCCAAAATTTGTCCACTAGAATTGAGACCTTTTAGTCAAGCCTATGGTATCTAATCTATCCACACAAAACAATTCAAGATATAGTTCAAAAAATCGTGCACAAAGACACATAATATAGAGATCAAATGGCTGCAAACAGCGTGTTCTACTAGAAAATAGAATACTATTTCCATTTTGTTCAAAGAAAAAAAACCTCCAACTCCAATCTATCTTTAGAAAGTGCATCGGATTCAGTGTTATGCTCCCTAAACACATGTCATAATTCAATTTGTTGGAAGAGTGACCTCAGGCCCTGCAATTGTTTCACCATATTGAAAAGGGAGTAGTTTACCATTTGCACTGCATCATTCACCATATTTTGTGCTTTATCATTACAATCTACGACATTGTCAATTTCTTTACAATTGATATTGACATTGTGATTGTCAATATCATGTTGATTTTTCATATCCTTGTCTTCCAACTCTTTTGTTTCATCGTGCCTGTTATCGTCTTAATTAACAAGTCCTTTTTCTAGAGTTTCGCTAGAAAATTTTATATATTTTTCACTTGGCATATTAATGTGCCTTACTTCCTTACCTTGTAAGAAGCCGCAGCAAAATTCTGGTAGACGTACAATTTTTTTACTTATTATCGTATTTTGAGGTTTATAGTTGGGGTGCCTTTTGTTATCCCTCACGAAGTCTGGTGGCCTGAATCTTTTCTGAGGAGGTATATAAGGAGGCGATCATCGTGATCTCCCTTCCTTTCTGGTTGAAGTAGTGACTTCTGACTCTTTCCTACTTGAATATTTAGGAGTTATCACTGTACCTTGTTCCTCTTTACGTATGAACTTGGGAGTCATATTTGTTTCTTCTATTGTGTGTACAAATTTAGTTTCCATATTTCCCTCGCTTGAGACTTTGAAGATGGTAACCACTTCTTCATAGGCTTCTTCATTATTTTCTCTCAACCTTGGCTCGATTTGAGCAATAAATTCTTCGGGGTCTGATCTTGCTACAATTTCTTCCTTGATTCCATTTTCTCTGTCGTGGGTGCAAAATCAGTTTCCAACTCTTCCTTATTTGGAAACTCAGGGGGCATAACCACTTCTGCTACCATAGGTTCCCTAGTAGTTTTCTTCTTTCCCTTGCTTGATATTTTGGAGACCATAACTGCTTATTGTGATACTTGGATTCCTCTCGAGTCTCTTCTTGGATGCAATCACCCCAAATTCTCTCTCAGTGGGGAGCTTCTCTTGAGTGTAGAGTCCTTTTATGAATGGTTTCTGAGGCTTGGTTAATCCATTAAATGTCACACTAACATGTTATTAATTGGATACTTTCTCCACAACAACTACAAATTGATCATGTATCTAAGTTATATTCATGAGATATCTCATAACATTGTCAAATATTGACATACAAACATCTCTGAGCTTGTTTCTTAAGAACATCTTATTTTTAATGTTGTCGCTCTAGAAAAAACCCACTAGATATTTTTACATTGCATGGAACATTGTATTCTTTGCTACATGGGTTGGTGCAAGATAATTATACCAAATTATGACACATTAGTTAAAATGGAAGCCTTTAAAAACTAAAATGTAATCACTAAAAAAAAATATTAGAGGTACTTGCACAAAATTTTAGAACACGGTGGCAAAATACGAAACATAGACAATCAAACTAACTTTTGTAATATATAAATTTTATTTATAGAAAAACACTATAAATTGAAGAAAATGGTGTTCTCCTAAGATTGTTATGTTAGTTTTTTTAAAACATAATACATATGTTTGCATTAGGCCTAGGGTTTTGTATGTAAACACTATTTTTTTTCAAAAAGCAATTTTCATTGTTGTACTTAACAGAGGGTTCTTGTGCAACATTGTTTTTCCATAGTTTTTAATTTTAATTTTATAATTTTTTTAAATTAAGAAAGTTACTGAAGCTTTGGAATGATGAGGTGAAGCGTTAGGCCCAAGTATGAGGGTATTAACACAATCAATGAACTTTTTTTAGTGTGTATTATTTGACTCTACTTGTGCATGTTATTTTTTGTTTTAAAAATAGGTGAACAAATAAAAAGTTACAAAGAGAATAAGAGACCTATGTTTTTTTTTATAAATTTGACATATGAACAAATAAAAATCAATAAAATATAAAATAATTTTGTCTCTCTAAAAAAATGTATATATATTTGAAATATGCACACAAATATCTATATATGTGTGCAATTTAATTAACAATAAATGCGTAAAGAATATGTATATTTGAGGTTGAAAAACAAGGAAATGAAAAAATGGATGTGTTTTATTAGTTGCAGGTAGGGTATTTTTTAAGGATTCTAATATTATACTTAAGTATAGTATCCTAGGCGATTATGGTTGGTCTAGAAGAACATGTATATAGATCGGTAGGCGAATATTAAATATGAAACGTACAATTTACTACTAAAACGTGTAAATTTTGGTGAATACTATGATAAAAAAACATATTTTATGTAAATATATGCGATATTAGACACTAAAAATGACCAAATAACAAATTTCTTTTTTGAAAAAAAGGCCCAAAAATAGCCAATTGGCAAAATTTCACCCCTAAAAATTGCCCTGGTTGTAGGCCAAATCCACATGTTTAACAATCTGAACCTAAAACCAAACAGGACAACTCATTCACCATGTAGGTGGAAAAATTCATTTGCACCAATATTTTTTTTAAATTGAAAATGTGCATGCCTTAATAACGCATACACATTTTCTTTTGAAAAATAATGCAAACACGTTAATAAACACATGTATGTTATTTTTCTTATCTTTTAATTCCTTCTCTATCTCTCTATCAATATACCTCTCTAACTCCACCTCTCTCTGCCATTATCCCTAACACCTATCCTATCTAAACCCCTTCCTCTCTCTCTTTCTCACTATCTAAATCCTATCCTTCTCCCCCTAACCACTAATCTTCCCATCTATTTATCTCTGCTCCCTCCTCC
>LPNX010626015.1:0-17794 GCA_001517045.1 Pseudotsuga menziesii | reverse complement strand
CTCTCCCCCCTCATCCCCCTAACTTTTACTAACCCACTCCCCCCTTCTCTCTCCCCTCCTCCCCCTAACTATTACTAACACCCTCTCCCAATCTCTCTTTCCCCTACTCCTCCACCTAACCCTAAAACACACCCCTATCTTTCTCCCCGCACCCTAAAACCCCCATCTTTCTCCTAATACACCCCTACTAATAACAACTCCCCATTAATGTTGAACAAGGAAAACACAGATGTTATTAATATGTATGCATTATTTTTTGTGTAAAAGACAGAAAACACCTTTTGCATCCTAGCATTGTCTTCTCACAACATGCAACTTATTGTTCACATGCGCAAATCCCATGAAAAATATTCTATTGTAGGTGATTTTTGTTGCTTATACCATATATATTCACTATCTTTACATATTTTTGTTATATTAGAACCTCTTGGAGGTACTTCTTTTACATTACTATAACCTTTTGGAGAAAGTTAGAAAAATAAATAGAGCAAAAAAGTCTATAAGGATGCAACTTCCCCTTGAAAAATTCTATGAACTAAGAGATAATGCAACATTGGGTATGGAGAAACTTAGGAATATTTGTGTCACTAGGTATTATTATTTGATTTCATGAAGGTTTCTTTTGTTAAAATTGAACAATATGTTAAACACGTGCATGTAGTGCAAATGCAGGATGAACAATTTTGAATATGTAGAGACATATTTCCTACGCGTACTATATTGTCGGTTGTGGATTTTGTTGAGAATTACACCCTTCAACCATAGTATGAGATCCATGACCAATATTATCATTTAGATCAAGTTTGCATAATGGTACACATCACATATAGGCATGCACTAGACAATAACAAAAACATCATGATTGTAATGAAAAATACAATCTTTTACATAATTCATGGTAGGTTCCACAACCTACATTATTTGTGGCACTGTATTAAAATGTTTGATGATAACTTGAAGGATATATATATATATATATATATATATATATATATATATATATGAATCAACATTGGATATGATCAAATGATTGTGTAGGCCAATTCAAAAATTCTCGTTTATTCCAATGGTTGAGTATTTTGCACAAAACATACAATGTGTAACATATTTGGAACTATTTTGAGACCAGGAATGGGAAAATTAAGTATGATAGGGATATAGCATGCATAAAAACAACACTACAAAGGGAATATATGAATTTTACAACAAATCATTATATTCTAGATGCAAAATCTATAGTTCAATGGTGTTGTACAATAATGTCAAGTGGTGCTTATTGATGTATTTGTAACTTTGGAATGTATTCACTTGTATATATTATATTGTACCCCGATGTTCCTATCGGCAGAATCATATAATATAATAAAGTTATGTAAAGTTAATGAGGTTAACCCTCCATTGTAAGTCGGGGCAATAGTCCCCACAATTGAGTTAAGGTTAACCCTCCTTGCTGATTAGGGGGGAAAGTCCCCACAGTTGAGGGGAAATAGGGTTATTAGACTCTCCTAGAGATGTTGGCCCTGGTAATTAATTGTCAAGTCAGAAATTAGTATAAATAGATAGTTAGCCTCTCTATTTGACACACACACTCACCCAACAATAGCGCATAGGTGAGAGAGAAGAAGCTCGCTCAAGTGAGAGAGAAAAGCTATTGGAGATCATCTTTTTGTCTTTGGGTTTTACTGTTGCCATTGGTGCTCATTCTATCTCTGAGGATGTTGCAAGGTTTTCTCCTTTATGGTTTCCCTAAGGAAAATATTTGTGTCTATTGTCTCTTGTGATTTATTGTTGTGCATGTTATTCTCTCAGATAAGATCCTAATATCATATTACTTAAATGATAAAAATCTAACATGGTATCAGAGCTAACCTGAGAAGAAGACATTGTGCAGCTGTAGAAGCTAGTCAGTCTTACATTTTGGGTCTCTCTCCACAATCCATCAACAAAATGAGGCTAGTATAACTCTCCATTGAAGGGCGCATCTTTCTGTCGAAGCAGAATTTGATTCTGGGCATTTTCAGTTTTTGCTGCGAGAAATTAGGTATTTTTACAGAAGAGGAATTTTTGAGTAAGCCTAGCATAGGGTTTCTCTCCTCATCAAAATAGAATTGTAGAGACCAAGATTGAATTTTTTGGTTGAGTAAAACTCTGGGAAAGTCAAACCCTAGTTTGACCCCGAGCTTGAAAAACGCTAAAATACTAAAACAGGTAGTTTTGGTACATTCGCTATATCTCGGGATTGAAGAAGTATTAGGGGCCAAAATTTTCACAGGTCGAAGATAAAATATTTATGTACCCTGTGTAAAACTTTCAGCCTTAGATTCACTATATTATGGAGATATGATTCCTCCAAATTAGGGTTCTAGCCTCTTCCAAAATTCATCCCTAAACAGGAAACCTAGGGAGAATTTCGATATCTTGGGCTATGAAGGTGCAAATGAAATTTCACAATATTTTCCAGATAGAGAATGGAATTGAATTTCTATGGAAAGCATTTTAGACCTTGATGATGAAACATGGACACATGGAAGTCCGTACAAGTTTTCTATGCTGAACAGTCCTGAAATAAGGCATCTTGGGAAAACTCTTATAAGTCCCAATTGGTGAAACAAATTCTACTCAAACCTATGGTGTTGTAAATAGGACAAACGAGGCTACCTTAGTAAAAAATTTCAGACATAGAGGAGAAATACTTTCGGAGATAACACAGAAACAATATCAAGAATTTATGTAGAGGAAATTGGAAAACTAGGGCTTTCTGTTCCGGGAGCTTCAATCCACTATTTTCATAAAAGGAGTACATTGGATAGCTCTCCCTGAAGAGGCTCATCTTTTTATCTAGTTAGATCTAAAATATTCAATGTTTTTGAAAATTAGGGTTTCTCTAACAAACCATAGATCAGCCAGATCCGAAACCAGGACAGACACCTCAAATCAAAAATGAATTGGACACCTACATAAGTGGAGAGGTTCCAATTCCAGAGGGAGATAAGGCTAAAATACTTACACAAGAAGAACTTGGTCAAGGACAAGAATATCATTGCTGATTCAATCAAGGATCACCTTATACCACAAGTGGATTCCCTAAAGACAACTAAAGAGATTTTCGATTCCTTGCCTGAGCTATTTGAAGGGAAGAACATAAATCATAATATTACTTTGAGAAACCAGTTGAATAATGCGAAGATCTAGAATGCAGAGACCATACAGTCATACTTTACAAGGGTCTCTCAAATCAAAGAACAACTTGAAGCAGTAGAAGAAGAAGTGGAGAATGTAGAAGTTGTGATAACCACCTTGAATGGCCTCCTGGGATCATGGGATTCATTCATTCAAGGAATGTGTGCTAGAAGAAAGTGACTACTTTCAGCAGAATCTAGGAAGAGCACACACAAGATGAAGCTTGACCCATAATAAGAGAAGAGAAGATGGGAGAAATTGAATATCAAGCGCTCATGATTCAAAGAAGATCCCTCAAGAGATGAGGAATATGAAGAACTCAATTCTTGAAGAACCTCTTATCCATATTAAGAATTTGGATAAGAAATGATGCACTTATGAATGAAGAAGATGATGAAGTTGAAAGAAGGATTCTACCCACGAAACAAATAAAGATAAGTATTCAATTTTCATTGTTTTGTTATGCATTTGTTTACATTAAGTTGATATGTTATGCATGATAGAATGTTTGCATTAATGACAATATACTATTAATATGCATGTAATGGGTAAGTAGCTCATGGTTCCATACAACACTCCATTGCTACTTATCTAGAATGAAACCTCTTTGCTGACATATTTGATTAGTGCACAATCTCAATGATCTTGGTATAGATGGAAGGCATCTAGAAAGTTTTCGTGAGATATGGATGAATGTTGTGTTGGATAAAATAGTTGCATGATTATATATTTATGCATGAGAATTTTCCATTATGAATATGCCTTATGAAATGTTTCTAACCGTACAACTAATACATTTGACTTGTAGGAAAGATCGCTCGCCTACAAGAAAAGGAGGATGAGACTTGTTCCAAAGAACAAGTGATGACAGTTTGAGAAACGATACAAGATGAAGAATAATATGACGATACTTTCAAAGAAAGAAAGAGGTCTCAAACACAGTGCAGTTATGTGACACTGTTGAGTGACATCATTGATGCAGAGACTTCCAGCTATGAAGAAGTAGCTAAGAAGAAAGGGAAGGAGAGTACAAGTTCAAGAAGAATGATGTCTAGGATGTGGTATAGAGACCTAAAGGGAAGTCCACAGTGTCTTCCATATGGATCTGCAAGATCCAACATGCAGTAGATGGCAATATCGTGGGATAAAAGGAAATATTTGTAGCACGAGGCTTGTCACATAAAGAAGGCATAGACTACAAGAGACATTTGCAGCCACTGGAAGTTAAGACATATGACATGTAGACTCATGTGTGGAAATTAAAGAAGTCCTTGTATGAGCTCAGAAAGCACCCATGGAATAACACATATATGAGGAGCTTGAAGATCACCTAGAGTGATGAAGATCTTAACCTTTGCTACAAGGTTGAAAATGAAAGCCTATAGAGGATGACAAGCTCACAGATGGGTTCGAGAAGAACTTTCGAAAAGGTTCAAGATAGAGGATATTGGTATCCAGTGACCCTAGATGGATATATAAAATATTAGTAGCAGAGGAAGCTACTCGTCACTCCAGTACAGAATGTTTCAATGCATAGAGTATGAAAGGAAGAGGGAGAATGGTGCTCCACTTCAGAGGGAGTGACTGCAGAAGATCCTAAGGTTTGACATGGTACAACAAGATGGAAATATTATTGATGGCTCTAGGATTTATGGATAGTAAAACATATTTCAACCTTTGTTTCAAGGTTGAAGGAGGAAGACTAGTGATGCTCCTGTTATATGTCAATGACTTGTTCCTGACAGAAAAGAGGAACTCATTAAATTTGAAAGAAGGAGACCTACTTCCGAGTTCGAGATTAAGGACTTGGGGATGATGCACTACTTTCTAGGCATGGATGCATGGTAGAATGAAGATGTAATATCCCTGGGAAAAGGGAAGTATGGATTAGATATCTTGAAGAGGTTTGGGATGATGGAATGCAAGGCCATGGCCACACCTATGGCATCGAACATGAAGCTATTTATTTATGCTATGATGTATCGTCAGATGATTGGGTCATTGATGTACCTGGAAAATACAAGACTAGATATTTGATTTGCTGTGAACACATTGAGACATGTTCACCTGATGGTTGCAAAGCATGCAGTGAGGTACCTGAAGGGTACAGTTGAGTATGGGCTCAAGTATGAGGCGAATCAATAGATTAAACTAGAGGGTTATGTAGATTCGAATTGGGCAGGCAATGCCACTGATAGGAAGATCACTTCGGGGTGCTTCTTCACTATGAGATCAGGTGTGATATCTTGGTTTAGTAGGAAGGAGTCCTGCATGGTGCTGAGAATAGCCAAGGAAAAATATGTTGCCACTTGCTCGACTATCTGGGAGGTAGTATGTTTCTATTGAAAATTACTGTTTGATTTAATTGATCTGACTTGCATTTTTGTATGATGTAGAGAGGAGTAGTGAAGCTCCAGTATGTGATCCAAATCAATATCTCTTGAAAGAGGGAGTTCTAGCATAGCCGATGAGTCAGGTTGTCTGAGCATAAAATCTTGGCGAAGCTCGTAGGTTGCTCAGACGTAAACAATCTTGTAGGTTGTCCTCAGATGTAAGCAATCCTGAAAAATCTCACAGGTTATCCTTGGACGTAATAAACCCTGATGTGATTCTATGCTAGAAATGGTTAGAGTCAAGTTTGAGTACTTTAGGGAGAAGCTTGGTTTTCTCCAGATCGAGGTCCCTTCCAAGGAGAAGTGATGAGTTCGTGAGCCTTTCTGACATGGTGGAAGGATTGGTTCCTATCATGGTCAAATATAAGTGCTGAGCCTTTATGACATGGTGGCAGGATGTGTTCCTCCCATGGTCAGATATAAGTGCTTTTCCTTCCTGACATGGTGGTAGGTGGAGTGTCCCATGCTAAGATGTAAGTTTTGTGCCTTTTTGACATGGTGGTAGGTGGGGTCTCCCATTGTCATATATAAGTGATGTGCCTTTCTGACATGGTGTTAGGATTGGCTCCTCCCATGGTCATATGTAAGTGTTGAGTACTACATCCAGCATGAAAAAGGGCTGGCTCTGTAGTGGAAATCCTTGCAGAGGTAAGGTGCTACATCCAATATGAAAAAGGATTGGCTCTGTAGGGGAAATCCTTGTGAGAGGCAAGGTGCTGCATCTAGTATGAAAAATGGTTGGCTCTGTAGGGGAAATCCTTGCCAGGGGAAAGGTGCTGCATCCAGTATGAAAAATGGCTGGCTCTATAGGGGAAATCCTTGCGAGAAGCAAGGTGTTGCATCCAATATGAAAAAAAGCTGGCTCTGTAGGGGAAGTCCTTACAAGGAAAGGCAGTACATCCAACATGAAAAAGGGCCGACTCTGTTGATGAAGACCTACATGGAGACTAGGCCTAAAAACATCATGAAAAAGGGTTGGCTCTGTAGAACTTCCCGTGACGAGTAGAATTGAGAGATAACACCTTTGATCGAGATAGCAGAAGCATTGATGATGATTATCCAGTGACGATCCAAACTTGATGTTGATCTAGTGATGATGATCCAGACTTGATGTTGATCCAGTAATGATACAGAATTGATTTTGATCCAATGATGATCCAACTTTGATGATGATCCAGTGATGATCTAGAGAAGAAAACTTGTGCTGATGAATTGTGTCAAGAGAATACCTTCCTAGTCAAGAGGGAGTGTTGATGTATTTGTAACTTTAGAATGTATTCACTTGTATATCTTATATTGTACCCCGATGTTCCTATCAGGAGAATCATTTAATATAATAAATTCATGTAAATTCAATGAGGTTAACCCTCCATTGTAAGTCAGGGCAATAGTCCCCACAATTGAGTTAAGGTTAACCCTCCTTGTTGATCGGGGGGCAAAGTCCCCATAGTTGAGGGGCACTAGGGTTATTAGACTCTCCTAGAGCTGTCGACCTTGGTAATTAATTGTCAAGTCAGAAATTAGTATAAATAGAGAGTGAGCCTCTCTATTTGACACACACACTCACCCAACAATAGCACATAGGTGAGAGAGAAGAAGCTCGCTCAAGTGAGAGAGAGAACAAATGTTGGAGATCATCTTTCTATCTTTGGGTTTTACTACTACCATTGGTTCTCATTCTATCTCTGAGGAAGTTGTGGGGTTTTCTCCTTTATGGTTTCCCTGAGGAAAATATGTGTGTCTATTGTCTCTTGTGATTGATTGTTGTGCATGTTATTCTCTTAAATAATATCCTAAGATCATATTGCGTAAATGATACAAATCTAACAGTGCTCAAGAGCAACATAACTTAATAGGGACATGGAATCTAGTGAGAAATTTCTAGGAAGTGGTCAATATAGATTGATTACATTCATATCATTATAAAACAATACAAGGAAATCATGGATTTCATTCAATTTGAAGCTCAAACAACCCTTTATTCAAAGTATGGACTCAAAAATTGGCTTTCTTTTGTGGGTCGTGTAGCAATGGTGAATGGGATGATTTTGAATCAATAGATTGGGTTTATGAATGGGACCATGTATCACTTGTGGTAGAGCCATGAATAATTGTTGAAATAACCCAATTAGAGGAGGTCCAATCATCTATTTTGGTAGACTATGATCATATCTCCAATCTTGTACAGCAAGGTAGAGATATCTTATATAGTATCTAATTTTATTTATTTATTTACTTACTTAACTATGTTAACAAAATCTCATACATTTCATTTTTGTAGGAGACATATGTAGTTGTTTCCCCAAAAGACAATGAATGGGGCACTAATTCTTGGCTAGCATGATGCATATAAGGGAAGAAATTTCTCAATACATTTTTAACTAATGAAGAAGGTAATGATTTTTCAATTGGTTTGATGGTTGTTAAGGGTGAATATATAACATAGGAAAAAGATTCAATAAATATTGGTGGTTATGTATTCATGGATTAAAGACTAGGTGTAGTGATATATCAATTTCCAAACCTAGTCATTGGTACAAACTTCAAATTGCAGACAATGTCTAGAAATAGCTCACACAAGGTACTATGCTTCCTACCTCATTTAGAGCACGAGATATTGATGGATACCATTAGAATAAGAGAAAATCTAGATGGTATACTTGAATGAAACTAGGTTATATGATAATAGGTATGCTAACATGATGATGCATTTTATTTAAGGGTTTTGTTCATTGATTAATTTATAGTACAAGTTCAAAATTTTAATGTTTGCAAATTCCTAGTTTGAATGTGATGTATGAGGAGACTAATTGTATCATCCTTTTGCAGTCTAATATTCTAAAAGGAATCTAGAGATAGAACATGAAGGAGATTAAAAGACACTGATGTCTTTAGACACCACCATGACATGCTCGAGAATTTGTATATCCTTAAGGTCTTGTATATCATGTATTTGCAATCAATAGTGTGCCCATGTGAATCTAATGTATATGCATTTTTTATTAGAATCTCCTAATAGATTTGTTTGGTAACAATATTCTCAACCACCTTATAATTTTTTTGATGTTCTTAAGTCATATAATACCCTCCATCATTTGAGAAAGATAACTACCCTATAAAAATATTATTGATTTTTTCTTGTTAGTAGCTACTGGTAGTTTGCAATTGACCTAATGTTTAATTGAAATATTTTTTTCAATCATTCCAAGGAATCATCATGACCCATACTTGTTTTTTAATCAATAGAGATAAATAATTATTGTATGATGGTAATTATCCCTAAGGTTGTTGAACACATGCAATGGTGAAAATCCTAGTTCATAAAACTTAGGTCTATATACTAAGAAGTGCTCATATTCTATTACATATGCTAGTTGATGTTTGCAACAAGAAGCTTTAAATGATAATTCATGCATGGAAATATATTAGACTTTGCAACAAAATTTCCATGTTTGATCATTTCATACAATCATTTCATACATCGATGAATAGTTGATACATGGATCAATTGTAGTGGTCTTGAATTTATGAGTTGAAAGAGGATAAACACATTGAGACACCTTCGTACAACAATATTATACTATGCCATGTTACTCCTAAACCATAGTAAAACACTACATTATTGCTGCAATAGTTAGTGTAATGGGGTACATTTATATTCAAGTGGACGAATATAAATGTTCATTTACATGTAATCAACATTTAAGGAATAAATATTTTCCATTAAATTGTGCACACCAAAACTTATGCAACTTAGACGACCACCCACATATTGTGCATTCCTTATTAAACTTGGTGTTATTTCACCATTTCCCCATTATTATTAGGGTGAAATCATGAATTTGGGTGTCTATTTTGTGGGGGGGGGGGGGGGGGGGGGGGGTGTGGGGGGGTTATAAGGGAAGGAGTGTTGTTTTTTCAATTCTATTAACTTCAAGCAAAGAAAAATTAGATTTGTATTTAGAATTTCATTTTGTAGTAAAAACAAAAGTTGTAGAGAATTGTGTTAGCTTTCTATAGGATATTTTTTAGATTTTTTTTATTGGCTTTTGATATGCCATTTTTGCAAGTGTTTGATAGTATGTTATTAATTAATGAAATTCTATTAATTAGTCATGTTTTTAGACACAAGTTAATTCATTATTCAACTATTGTTCATTAAAAACAAAATCTCTTATGATCATTTAGGCATATTGTACTAACATATGTTTATACATTTGTATCAAAAAATAGCATGAAATAATTATTAGAAATTTTTGAAGTGGACCAATCTAAAAAAGTAGCAAAAAACTGACGTTTAGGTTGACACAACGTCTTCCCTAATTTCAAATTCAAAACAAAAAAACTAAAATTACCCTTTTAAAGACAAGAAATCAATGTTGAGGACAATGATTTTTCCAAATTTTTTCATCTTGTCTTTAAGAAGCTATTGAATTTTCATTTCAATGAATTCTATTGAATTTTGAAGAAATCCAGACACCTTCTATGAAATATAATAAATAAAATTAGTGGATCACACCAATTTCAACAAAATTCACCTCTATAGAAAGTAGATTGAATTATGCAACTAATGGTATTATTTGTGATGAGAAATTGTAAGTATTTGATATGATCCGATCTCTCCAAAATTGGAAGAAGAGTCAGATATGGGATGGAATTCCATTTTTGAAAATTTACTGGTTTTTAGCCGAACTAATATTTTGGTAGAAAAAAATTAATCTTTCGGCCCAAAAGAAGTAAATATTCGGTCGAAAGTTAGATTTAATGGAGGAAAAATAGTTCGGCCAGACTAATAGTTCGACCGAAAATCTCTATTGAATTTTTTTCCCCGACCAAAAAAAAAACTTGAAACGTTTTTTCGAAACACCGTTTCGTTTCATGAACTTGAAACGTTTTTATGTTTTTTCGAAACACCATTTCAATTATTTATTTATATGAATGAAGGCTCAACATATTTGATCAACAATTTACATAGTTAAAGAAGAATGAAGGCTCTCTTTTCTTGTAAGTGTTCTTAAAACTTATCTTTTAAGGTGAAGACTATTTTTATTTGATACCAATCATTAATTTGGAAAATTTGTTATGGTAAATTGTTCTTAGAAACTATCCTACTGTTTTTCTTTAATAGTAAATATTCTTTTCCTAAAATTTTTATAGTAAATTGTTTTTAGAAATTATCTTCTAAGGTGGAGACTTTTTTTCTCTACGAAAGATGTTTCTCGAAAATATTTTATGGTACAAATTTTCTTAAAAATTCTGCAACAATTTATTCTATGGTACTGTTTCATCTGCAACAATTTCCAAAAATTCTAAAAAAAATTTGGACCCTCCTTTACTTTGAATTAGTCAGTTTTTTTTCTTGATTTCAGCCTATTGATTTTTGGCCTATGGATTTTAAAGCGTCTTCCGGCACTTTGGGTTACTGTCCATCGATTGGTGCTTGCTCATTTCAATGTTTTAACGAATCCCATCCTTAGTTGAATTCGTCATCATTTTGCATATCTCTCGAAGCCTCGAAGCCTTGTTCAATCGGAAGTTAAGTCTTTGTCCTCTTTGCCGTTGCAGACAGATATTTGATCCTACCCTCCGACGTTGCGGAGCGTTTCCGGGTGTGGACTGTCCTTTTCGCTCTAACCGTTGCGCGTGAGTCTTCATTCTTTGACGTTTTGGGCGGATTTGGATTCTTCATCGGACGGATTTGAAGTCTCCCTCGTCCGATGCTTCGGACAGATCTCCTTTTCAGGCATTCGCCATTGCGGATCGCTTCAGACTTAGACTTTCATCGGCGCTCCGATGTGTGTTTTGTTTTTTTCCGGCTTTGTAGTAGAGCGCTTGGCCATCGTTTGCTCCTCCGTTGCGGACAGCATCGTGCTCCGAGCATCCGCCGTTGCAGAGGGGTTTGGATTCTTGGTCATCCGATCAAGGTATTCGCCGACGCCTGACTGTCGTTTTGTTCACGCGTTATATTTAGTCGGGCGGGTGAATTAGCACCGGGGATTGTCCGCCATTGTAGAGGGACTAAAGCTCTAGTCGCCCGACACAACTTTCATTCTCCGTCCGATTTAAAGCTCCCACACATGCGGTTTTTATATTTATACGGGGCGAAGGTTCATAGTTTGTATTGTTTTGTTTTACTGTCAAGCACTGTCGCGGTGAGTTGAGCTATCGATCTTGGGAGTGCGTGAAGATCTAGCTGTCATATACCAGCTTCCAGGTGGCGAGGGTAGAATTCCAATCATCATCAGCTTGCTCGTTTTCGCCATATTTCCAGGTAGGTTTATCCCGTTTTGTTTTCCCATTACATTTGAACGGGTTTTTGTTTTTTTTACCGTGGTTTGGGGTCCCCGCCGTTTTCCCTCGTCCAGCTAGGATTTAAGCTTGTTCAAGCGGGTTTGATCTTGACCTTGGGTAAGGGGAGCATTTTTTAACCATTTCAGCTATTTACTTCTCACCTTTAGTCGTTGCATCACGCGCACAAGAGTTGAGGGATTTTAGGCGCAGACGGCCATTACGTCGTCTACGCCAAACCTTGCTACGCGGCCATGATAGATAGGGGGTGGTCGGATTTTGGGCACTGCAGTGGGGATTTGGATAGTTTATTGATTTCTGTGGTGTTTTCCCAACCTGTAAGCCTTAGCCGTTTCGCTTTCGCGTTCTTTTTTTCGCAGCCTCGATGAGGTGGAAGGTCGAATCTGCATTTGGCCGGGAGGAATAGGTTTTTGAAGGGGATTTTGACAGTCGACAGTGTCTCCTTCGTGGTTGAGCCTAGCCTGTGTTATTTGCGCCTTCCTTCGTGACCCTCTTGCATTTTGTCACCTAAAATCCTAGTAGGGTAGGAGGGGCGTGTCGCTGATTACACTGCGTCTATTGGGGATAGCATGGTCGTGTGTTGATGAGGATACCTTGTGCAGAAATAGGGTTACTTCCCGCCGAGGAGGTTGAAATGGGCTATCAGCTTAATCTAATTTTTTCGCTGCCAGTCACATGCACCCCTTTGTGATATGTCTGCTGGGCTGTAGGTCTGAAGTGTTGATGGGCAGGCTTGATGCTTTTAATTCTTCTCTGTGTGTGCTAGGCGGTAGAATGATAATTGAATGCTGCACCTGCATATAATTTACAATGTTTGCTTCAATGTATCGCTATCATGAGGAAGTGGCAGGTCACATAATAGTGTAGGTTCAATCCTGGCATAAGTATGATTGATAGGCTTGCTCATATAGATCGAATCATAATACAATGCACCCATATTCTCAAGGAATTATAAGGTTGAGCAACATATGTATTTGTTGCATCGAAAATTACCATACTTTGCATAAGATAATGGCACATTGCACAATACTGCACGCTAGTTTGATTGTTCAGTATGAGAGACTTATGATTTGATTTTATGGACTAGTCACAATTATGATACACTCAAGAAAGGATATATCGCTGCACAATGTTCACAAATTCAAACTGCTTAAAATGTTATAATGTTTTTACATTGTAGGAAGATTTTACAATGTCCAAGAGGCAGAAAAGGAAGGCCCCTGCTGTCAAAGAACAAACAGCAATAGAGGTCATCCCGCAAACGGAGTATATCTATGAGGACACCCAATGTGTCACGGGGGTTGAGCTCAAATATAAGTGGGGAGAGATATACAGACTGATTTCCCATAGGGAAGTCCCAGACATAGGTCCTGAGGAAGAACCCATTTATGCAAATATAGAAAGATCTGCCATTATGAAGGTGGCCACCAGACCAGAGCTGTTCCCTTGCTCTGATGTGATGAGATGGATCCTACCACACACAAACAACAACACAATGCTGATGGGGAATGTTGAAGGTCAGGGATATGCTGCCTTTAGCCCTGGTTATGTGGCATTGGCGTACCACCTGCCAGAGCCCCAAGTCTTCCTGTCAAACGATTGGTTAGATAACCTCAGGATGGATTTGGTGGAAACCCTGAGAAGAATGCTCTTACCCAGTAAGCTTTATAGACACAGAGCAACTGAGGACTATGACACAGCGAGCTTAAGAGCTCCTTACAAGTTTATAGCCTTGATGTTAAACCAGCTCTTTGGAAGAGCCAATGGTAGACTCTTCAAATTAGAGTGGATACCTCTTATGTTTCATGTAGCCACAGAAGAAACAATCTTTAACTGGGCTAGCCTAGTATGTAGCAGTCTCTCTTCTTATGTAGCTGCAGCCCTGGGAGGAGGAGAAGCCCAAAAAAAATCTGAGTTCTACATGAGTTCCTTTCTGATAGACTGCATACTATGCCACCAACCTTTCCCAAGGCTCAAATGTGTTTGGGATAGGGAAATAATGCCCGTGTATGCAGCCTACAAACTACTGGGGGCTCACCAGTACCATAGCTATTACCGAGAAATCTGTGAGCATTTTATTATGCCTCTGCACACACTTATCTTCCAAAAGGAATGTAACTGCATGTCTGAAGAAGCAATGAAGGTAATAGATGAGTATGGTGATTATTTCCTGACAGAAAACGGGATGTATCTTAGAATCTTTGGTGGATCAAAAACACCTTATCTGCTGCCCAAGTATGCAATGGACTATATAGTCCACAAAGAGGCAATCAGACAAGTGTTTATTGATGGAGTTGGTCACATCTTGTTCCAGAAAAAGAAGACTGCCTATCCACCTCTACCATTTAAGCTAGGCAGCTGCAGTTTCGCCAATGTGAAGCAAGCTGCAGAATTTATAGAGGAGCTAGGAAAGTTCCACTTTGGCGAGATGACTTTCAGACGAAATGACACTCATGGCAGAATGGCTGAGCACTGCAAGAAGCACAAAGTGTTTTATGAGTACACCCACCATTTTGATCGAGATGAATCTGTTTTCAGGAGTGCACCAAACATGACTGCACTTAGTAGGAGATTCAAACCGAAAAACCCCACCAAGGGTGGAAAAGGATCTGAACAAGATAAAGCTGAGAAATCTAAGGCTAAAGAAGTAGCCAAAAGGATAAGAGAGGAGGCTCAGAGGCTAGAAGATGAGGCTGGAGAATGGATGCGAAAGGGAGAAGAAGAAAAGAGGAAAGCCGCCCAGGAAGCAGCTGAACGAGCCAATGAAGCAGCCATAGAAACAGGAGAAGATGCTAGGCAAGCAGCCGAAGAAGCCCAAAAAAAGCTAGACGAAGAACTGCGAGAGCTGGAGGCTGAACAGATAAAGTTGACGCAACAGCAATCTCCCGAAGCACCATCAGGGCAGAGTCAGGGAGAGGAAAACCCCGAGGTGCAGATCCCTCAAGTTCCCACTACCATCATAGCTGCTACCCCTATGATTCAGCTAGTACCCTTCGTACAGGAAAAAGGGGAAGAAGTCCCTAATTTCAGCACTGTATATTATGATAGGGCTACTAAAAGGATAATGAGGAGAACAGAAAGAAAGGTAGGGACAGAAGGAATGGCCAGCAAAATGATAACAGATAAGGTCATGATGGTAGGAACAGATGTAGATCCAAGGTTTACTATAAGGGCCGGGACTGCAGCAATACATGCTTCAGAAGATAACATAGACAGAATGATGATTGAAATAGAGTCATCCAACAAGACCTCCTCTCAGCTTAAGGACACCCTGAGAAAATAAAGGGAAGAAGGCAATAGACTTAAAAGAAAATATGAACATGTGCTGAGAGAAATGGAGGCCACAAAGAGTGAAATCTACGCCATCGAGGTAGAAGCACAGGACAAGGAAACAACACATAAGGCTCTGGAAAGTGCACAACAGGAAATTCAAGACTTAAAGAATGAAAAGGAGCAGTTGAGGGAAAAGATATAATACCTAGAAGCGCAACAGCATATTATCTATGAGTCTAATACCACATACGTTAAAGAACTGAAAGAGCAGCTGGAAGCAGCAAAGGAACAGCAGGTTGATCTACAACCGGTTAAAGAACACATCCTGGCTCAGAAAGCTAAAGTGCTACACCTACAAACTGCTCTAGAAGAAGAAAGATGCCAGGTCCTCTAGATTGATAGCCGACTGGAAGAAATCTTGGAAACCGCTTCTTATTTTGTTGACAGGTCCCAAGACATCCTCGAAGTACTGACTACAAGGATAGCCAGAGTGGAGAACGATGAGGAAGCCCCAGCTGAACTACCATCCAAGGATAAACAAGCCCTTAAACGGGACCACGATCTGATAGAATTCGCCATCAATACTGCAGAAGACTTCCAGAAAACAGTCAAGAAGACCAAGGGAGCCTGCACAGAATTCTTCAGGAGGGCCTTGGTTACCTACAACCGATGTCAGGTAGAAGCCAAGCAAAGGCTATATGAGTTCCCTGATCACGATGCATTTGTGGAAATGTTGCAAAAAGGACAACAAGATGAAGAAGCCAGAGTACAATGCATCAAAGCTATTGATGACCAAATCCTGAAAAATGAAATAGGCCATATAGCCATCAGTGTGCAGCTCTTAGAAGAACAGGTGCGATTGAACACGGCCAGGGTAGAGGCCATTAGAAACCAGGCTGAAAAGTTCGAGCTAAACATTCAGTTTTTAGAACCGAGCTTGTTTGAAGATCTCGCTGCTAAAACAGGAGCGTGGAAGAAATTCTTGGGAAACCAAGAGGAATCCTCTTCACAAGAGGACCGGTCAACTCTGCTGTAATTTAATAAGTTTGTAAAAGGCTTTTTGGAAAAAATGAAACGTTGGGAAGACTAAAGGGTTGGGAATCCCAAAGGCCACTTTGGGCAGCCCAACCAATTTTTGCATTTTGTATAAAAATAGGAAACGTAGAGAAGAGAGGGGCTTTTTTCCCCAGTAAGACTGAAAAGTTATTGTAAGAAGAACTACTTCCTTTTGCAATATAAAGTTACAGTTTGCCTATGGAAAGAAGATTGGTGGGATTTCAAATGTTTTGACATGGATAATCGAAAGATGAACTACTTTGTTTTTCAGCATTATATCCATGAATCATGAGATCGTTCTAACTTCATGACCTATGTCTTTGTTTAATGATTTCTGATTTATTTTATGAAATCTCTACCATGAGTAATGTATGCTTGTCATAAACAATTAGCTATCTGGTTGTGTAATATTTTTCGCTGTCATGTGTGTAAAAGATAATGCCAGCTACCTGTAATTGCTTTTATTACACGTGCACATCCACATTACTCATGTATGTTAATCACAATTTGGCTCCCAGGGGATAGGATAGGTAGATAGATAGGCAGGCATTTAGATAGGTAGTGTTTTCATTTCTACATGAGTGTTTCAGATGCATGGTGAGCCTAAGACGAGAGGTAAGAACCTGCGCATCACTTTGTGAATGCTCCTTGCATCCTTCACCACCCTGCATTTAGTTAGCAATTTGCATTTCATACTTAAGTCAAAAATACAAATTCCGGTGGACCGGGCCGCAACCGGTAAAACCCTTGTTTGTTATTTTGACCTACGGTAGCCGGACCGTAAACCGGACGGATTCCCTATACCAAATGATCAACGGGCTAGTTGGGAACATTGATTGGGGAGAATCCCTTACTGTTGTCGCCTGCGAATTTCCAGGCCTCAACAGGTACATTTTTTTAAAATATTTTGAAGAATATTTTATGGACATATTTACTTTAAATACAACCTTGCCTTAAACTAGTTAATTATCAATTTTTAGTAGTGATCTTTTGTCCTTTTAACTGGTAATTTATATTTAGTGAACGTGGCTTTATACTGGTTAATTATACTTTTATAACATTTAAATAAACTGTAATTTTTTTATAATTCACGTGGCCTAGAAGTGCCAAATTTGGTTGATAACCTTCCTTGTAGCCATTATCATTACTTTTGGTAGTCATATTGCTTGAGGTGGATGACTCTTACTTTTATTGTATTTTCTAAGGTGAATTTTTTTCTTTGATGATTAAGATTCTCTCGAGGGAAATTTATTCTAAGTAGAAGGTATACAATGAATAATCATGGGCAACAAAAAACACGAAAGAGGAAATGTGATCACACTCGAGATGATGCCTTGCATAATGAAAAGCAAAAACTCAAATACCATCAAACAAAGAAACAAAAGAATACAAATATTGAAGACATCGCTAATGATGATGTAACTAGAGACTTGGATCAAAATGTTGATGATATGAATGTTCAAAATCAAAATAAAGAAGAAATTGAACCAGGTATGTACAAATATTGTAAATTTGTTTAAAATGCATTAACTGGTTTTTGTAAATAATGTATTTTTGAATATAATTTCCAAATGCAGATACAA
>LPNX010626009.1:7494-17840 GCA_001517045.1 Pseudotsuga menziesii | reverse complement strand
CCCTTCCATACCTCCCTCCTTTCCTCACACACTCTCCCCCCCTCTTTCTCCCTCTTTTGCTTAATGTTATAATAGAGATTATGGTAGGTGCATGATCCCTACATTGAGAATGATGTGTCTCTTGTACAAGTAAATTTAAAATACAATGAAAACAAAATTTGAAAGAAAAAACTTAATAGTTTTATATAAAGATGAATATTTATATTAAATAATTATCTTTACATAAAACTAACCTACATTAAATAGCATATAAAACACATTAGTAACTTTAATAAATAAACATTTATATTTGACATTAAAAATATAAATAATTTGATTGACAAAAAAGTCATTAAATATTGGATTTGACATCTATAAATGTATCATATAATCCATTTTTTCTTAATTAAATAAACTTAAATATTATAAATAAATAAAAACACATTATTAAAAAACATTTCTGAATAAAAGATTTATGAAAAATACAAATAATTTAATTGGCAAAAAAAACACTTAATATTGGATTCTTACATCTTCTATAAATGCATCCTATAATATATTTTTTCTTAATTAAATAAACATAAATATTATTAAAAAAACACATTTAAATACAAATTTTGAAAATTAAAAACAAAAAATTGCTTACACTTACACCCTCTTTTCCTAAGTTAAAAAAGTGTAACATTAAAACTAAATAGAAATTAAGAGATGCAAATTGTGTAAATTAAACGAAACATTTTATATAAATTTATAAATTTAAGAAAATGTTTAACTGTCAAATAAAAAATGATATCCAAGTTTGGGCCAAGGAAGATCAACCAAATACACATTATCTTGTGGTCCTTTAAATGAATATCAAATTCCGTTCCTCGAATATCAATACCCGATACGAAACAAAATAAGGAGTTTGAGCAACACAAATGCTCCCATATGTTCTTAATTCACCCAGAAGCAAAGCAGGTTTGTAGGGAAACAAACAAAATGGCTGACGAGTTGGCAAATAAATTTTTTGAAAATTTTTATGAAAGACAACTTGAAAAATTTGTTGAAGAAGGGTGACTTCTTGGGAAGATTAAGAAATTTAGATTGGAATACCAACCCAGAGAAATAAATGAATCCATTATTACATACAGAAAAAATTGATTAGAAAGACAAATAATACCAACCATAAACAGAGTGTTACATACAAACCAAGAAATATATATACAAATAAATTCTTCCTGCAAACCAAGTAAATGTATACAAAGATATTTGACCGTTGTTTAGAAAGATAAAAATTCCTATCAAATACGGTTCGGAATGGATGTTTTGAAGTAGAAGGGTGAGTTCTTGGAGAGATACAGAAATTATTCTTAGATTGGAATACCAACGAAAACAAATAAATCAATCGATTATTATGTATTTGAAAACAACGAATAACAACCATAAACACATAAATACATCAAATAGAAACCTAATAACACTGGACAATCAATTATATATATTGAATAGAAAACAAAATTTTAAATACCTGTAACTCCAAAGATGGTGAATGAAGCTCTGGATTCATGAAAATAGTAATTACTCGTATCAAAGAGCAGCACCCGCATCGATCCACCAGTCCATCTATTTGCAGATTCACACAGAAGCTGCGGATATCTTTTTAAAATTTCTATGATAGCTTTTTTAAAATTTATTTGATAGCTCTGGATGCTCCCCGGCTTTACAAGCGACCAGCTGCTTCAGTGAGCTTTCAGATCGATCGTATTCAAAGACGTCCGCTGGCTCCGGAATTTCGTGCTTCGCGACGGGAACTGATGTGCAGGTTGTGTTGCTGGGTGTTCCAGTGGTTCTTTATCTCGTCCGTCCGTCTGGGCAAAAGCCCTGCAATAAGAGACCATCTGCACAGTTTCACAGGACAATCAATATTAAAGTTCAGTTCAAAATTAAGCTTGCCATTTGAAGGAAATTGAAGCCCGGGGTTTATTTTAAATATCAGCGCTTATGAAAAAGGAAATTGATTGAACAAACAGAGTTGATCGACTTACTTACTTGTTACCGAGGCTTGACGATCTGCTCATCTTCTTCCTAAGAGAAGTACCAAAGCTTCAGATCCGGACGCATGTAGTTTATCCATTTGAGCCTGCAGCTTTTCCTGCATCCCCGCAGCCCTGCAATTGGAAAATAATGCAAACATTGCAAGCAGCTACTCATTAATTCCATTGAAGAAGTAGAGGTTTAGCAAGAAACCTGCGAACTTAGGAAGGGAACGCCAGGCGCCTTCGCCATGGGCTTGAATCAGGCGGGCATCTTAGAAAAGAATTGGAACCCATGAACAAGGCCAATTAGAATGGAATGCATGGTGGGGACATAAAGAAACGTTAGGTAGATTGAAAACCACAACCCAGCCCTTGCAATTCTAAACAAAACGAAGTGCCTCCATTTGTAAAGAAGAGCACAGAGAAGATAAAAGCACTCTGATAGATTTTTAACAACGGCCATCTTTCTGAAAGCACAGAGAAGATAAAAGCACGCTAGATAAGATTTTTTGAGAAGATAAAAGCATAACGGCCATCTTTTAAGCAGAGAGAAGATAAAACCACCACGGCTATTTTTTTAAAGCAGAGAACATTAAAGCACGAGGTATGGATATGGATAAAAGCAAGCTAGATATATTTTTTAACAACGGCCATCTTTTAAGCAGAGAGAAGATAAAACCACCACGGCTATTTTTTTAAAGCAGAGAACATTAAAGCACGAGGTATGGATATGGATAAAAGCAAGCTAGATATATTTTTTAACAACGACTCTTTTTTAAATGGCTATTTAAAAAAGATGACTACGCCATTCCACATCAGACCATCATCATTAGTATGGTTTTTGGATGTTTGTTTTAGATGAAATTCGAATCAAATTTTCAAAATTCTAAATAACCATGTTTAAAGATGGGTATTTAAAAAACTAAGTTTATTTATAAATTTAAAACCATAATTTAAACATCCAGAAGTTCAAATTTCACAAAATAAAAAAATAAATTCTTTCATTGTTATGTCTTTATCGTCTTGAGTTCTTTTTTGCCAGGAATATTTTTAAAGGATCACTGTTATATACCAACTATATAGCTAACAACTTTCTTAGATTGAAGTGAGCTACATAGTTAACAACTTTGTTAGATTGAAGTGAGCTACATAGCTAACAATTATATTTATTCTCTTATGATTATCATATTGGTAACAATCCTAAACAGGTTATATATCTAACTTATATATTAAAACAAGAGCCACGAGGTGGCAATGTCCCGGAAGGTGCTAACAACTATTGCTCTAAGACATAAGCTATAGAAATATGATAGAAATATGATATTTTTGCAGAGAAATTGTAATAAAAAAGAAAATTATTTTGCCACAATTTCTTAGCCATGGAAGTACAAGTTTAGTGTAGTCAATATGATGAAACTATTTTTTTTTCATAATTTCATTTATTATGTAAATTTTTGCTTCTTTTAAATTAATTTATTAAACCATACTCTTATAAGATTCTCATAAATAACTAGATTCTTATAAATAATTATTGTGTGCAATGTGTATCTAATTAAATTAAAACTAATTTTCATACGATCAAAATACCTACTCATACGCTCCACATGGACAAACCGCTGCCGACTTATTTCATGCTCAAAATATAACACGCAATGGCATATCTTCGCAGAAGCTCCCACCATCAGAGCTGCTCCATCTCTTCACGTGAAGGTGTTATCTGTTCTCAAAACGTGCCATGATCTCTCTCACGAACGTGCCATGATCTCTCTCACGCACTGGAGAAAAATATGATATTATATGAATAATATCATATTTATAAAATAAAATATAGTTACAAATAAATGAATTAAAAACCTGTCTGGTAAATTTATTGGTGAGAAATGTGTTGGTGCACATATATATACGATGCAACATAAAGTCCATCGATTTGAAATAAAATATAATTTTTAATTTTTAAAACTATAGACACGCATCTTGATGTCGCAACAAGGCATTGAGCTAGTTCTTTTAGACAGTCATCTTGATGTGTTGATGTGTCATAACCGCAATAAGGCATTGAGCAAGTTGGAAGACATGGACTGTATTGCTGTGCAGGTTTCAGCGTGATAAGCATACTTGTACCAACGACAATATTCTGGCGCGTACCTTTAGTTTTGCAGATTTACTACCCACTTCTTACAATCATACAAAGAGCAGAAATCCTGCAAGCAAGTGAAGGCCAAAAGTAGTGTTGCAGCTATCAGAGTATCCGTTCACATCCTTTATAACATTATCGAGATATCAAACCTTTGTGAGCTTAATGCACTTACCCATGTTGTTCCACAGGCTAGCAACCTCTCCATGGTTTTCTAGGTGGTTGCAAATAATTCCACTTTGTCTCAACAATTTCACATCCTCTTCGGCTTTGATCATTCTGTTCATTAAATCGGTATAACGTGTAAAAACCATCGCACCTGGCGCAGCCAAAGCTTCGAATGCCACCAGATTTTTGAGGATCACCTCTGTGTTGCTGTCTAACTTTACATTTGGAAGGTAAAGTGTGGCCATCTTCTCATCAAATTTTATTCATCAAATTTTATTGAGTTGAGATTGCCATCTGAGTTCTCAAAAGTAGAGCATATCCAATCAAAGCTAAATGAATTGTAATCCATCATATTGGGTTTCCATGACAAGAAAGTTGCAATTTCGGCCTCAAATGATGGGAAATGGAAAAAAGTGTGTTGGATGCTTCGAAGGACTATCTAAAGCTGTCAACATAAGACTGGCATTGGATGCTTACAATGCCAGAGTTTTCATACACAAATACCCCACTTTTGTAGCACTCATTACATGGAAATGTGAAAAGTAAAAAAGATAAAATATGGACAAAGGAATAGTAGACAGAGGCAGAAAACACCTCCATCTGTGGATCCAACCCTGCGGTTGTCTGACCGCTGCCATTCCATCCAAACATTAAAGATCGAATAGAATGGCTTTCACTGTGGGCACAAGATGTATGATCTTATCTATGAAGAGAGAAGCTCAAGCCTCTCGTGCCGACCCTAAAACACCAAAGAGGAAAGCCACCTACACAGCTGAAAAGAAAACACTAACCCTCGTCCAAATCCAAGAAAACACAAATTGTTTAAACAATTGAATTCAAGGAGCTCCAAATGTAAATATAATATTCCATTGAATTGACATTGGATTATGTAGTCCGACTCATCCCCATGCCAGACCAATAAACTGTATAGTTCAGAAATCAAGGCCATAATATCAGCTTGAATTTGGCATTGTATTATGTGGCCCAACTCATCCATCCCCATACCAACCAAATGAACTGTGCATTTCAGAGCTCACGGCCATAATACAAGATTCGTGAAAACCATGATTACCATTTCAGATAACACGATATTGTTTTCAAAGAAAAGTTTTTCCTGCACGTACTACCTAACTGATCCATAAGCCCATTGTTGAGGAACAGAAAGCCTTCAATCATGTCATGTATAGGCTATTTATCAGCAGTTTTTACAAAACCTATTTAACCACACACAGTCATTATCATTATCGCTTCTTTCAAGTATTAGCAAAAAACTCTTACAAGCCGGAATTTTCATATACAAATACCCCAATTTTGTAGAACTCATGACACGGAAACGTGAAAAGAAGAAAAGATAAAATGTGCACAAAGGAACAATAGATAGAGGCAGAAAACACCTCCATTTGTGGATCCATCCCTGCGGTTGTCTGACCGCTGCCATTCCATCCAAACTTTAAAGGTCGAATAGAATGGCTTTCGCTGTGGGCACGAGATGTATGAACTTCTCTATGAAGAGAGAGAAGCCCAAGCCTCTCATGCCGACCCTAAAACACCAAAGAGGATAACCACCGACACAGATGAAAAGAAAACCCTGACCCGCATCCAAAATTTGTGATTTCGGTTCTAGGCCTTTGTTTCTAACTTGTCGCCTTGCCTTACTCGTATACACTCATTGTTATCTCTCGAAACACTAATATTCCCCAGCTGAAAAGAAAACCCTAAGCCTCATCCAAAATATGTCATTTCGGTTCTAGGCCTTTGTTTCTAACTCGTGGCCCCCACGTGCTCTTATACACTTGCTGTTATCTCTCAAAACACTAATATTCAACCTCCCCTCTTGACCAAATCAACTTAAACAACAATTCAATAATAGTATTTCAAAAATGAAGTAGATTAAAAAACATCATAAAAGTTTAGCGTGCCAGTTTACTGAAATTTTCTTTCAAAAATGAATCTAGACCCATTTATACAGAGATTTACTTCACATAGCTTCCAAACCAATCCTGATAAATTGTACGTTTCTGAACTTAAGGCCTGTGACATAGTCTTTATGAAAAGCCTAATGAGCAATTGGGACAACATGATATTCTTTGGTGGCAAAGACTTTGCGGCCCAGACTAACTGGTCCATAAGCATATTGTTCAATAACAGAAAGCCTTCAAGCAGGCTATGGATAGACTAGTTACTAATAATTTACTAGATTCGACTTAAAAAGAAAAAAAGACAACACAGAAACCTGCTACACTGCAATTAGTCTTGATTATTCTCGCTTTTTCAGGCATAAGGAAACAACTATTACAATATCAATGCTTCCTTACACAAATTATACCTTTTTAGGTTATTCATGGCATCGAATCGTTATTATTATAAAAGCGATAAAATGTGGGCAAAAGAATAGTAGACAGAGGCAGAGGACATGACCTCCATCTGTGGATCCAGCCCTACGGTTGTCTAACCGTTGTCATTCCATCCAAACTTTAAAGATGGAATAGAATGGCCTTGAGTGTGGGCACATGATGTATGATATTCCATATGAAGAGAGAGAAGTTCAGGCCTCCTGTGCCAACCCTAAAACACTAAAAAATACAGCCCACGCAGATGAAAAGAGACCCCAAACCCTCATCCAAAATTTGCAACTTCATTTCTCGGCATTCATTGCTAATTTCTCGCCATCCCCTAGTCTTATACATTCGCTGTTTTCTATCAACACCCTAATATTCGATTCCTCAACCCTATTCCCTTTTGATAGAGGTGTGATATTTAACTCATAACCACTTAAATTAACCACGAAAATTTAAAACTTAAAAAACTTAAAAACATAAGTATGAAATTTAATCCACTTCTATATGCATAAGTCATAAAATAATTTAATATAATTTAATTATATATGCATATTTAACCCCTCTATATGAAAAAATAAATAAATAAAATTCATCAAAAAAAATTATATAATAAACAATAAAATTCTCCATAACCACTATAAATAAACATTCCAATTATTTTGTTCCTTCTTTGTTTTCATTAAACCTTTTCAGCATAATTTCCTTCAATTAATTTCATTAATTGTACTTAGAATTTACATTCAATTATTTGTAAGATATTGTCATTATTAATTTTGGTTTTTTTCAAAAGGTGAAGCTACCTCACCGTCACTTATAAAATTTACCTAGGTCATTTAAGTCACATGTTCTGTTCTCTTTGTTGTGTGGACCACGATATTTGTATTTTTGTATTTGAGATTTTCATGAGAATGTAAGCTTAAGAGGAACTGTGTGATTAAGATAAAGCTATATCATTTTATTTTAAAAAATAAATGTATTCATTATTAATTGATACAAGTAAATATGTTTATATGTAAAGTATATTTAGATGTATATCATATCCTTTGGTAAACCCAGTTTAAACAGTAATAGGAAATAAGGCCTTGAGAGCAATGCAAATCACTCTCTTGAAAGACACATTTCATTCTAAGGTATCATCTATGCAATGAAATTTGCAGGAAAACACATCTCATTCTAAGGCACCATCTATTCAATGAAGCTTACAGAAAAGAAGTTCTATGCAATGAAGCTCACAGAAAAGAAGTTGTAGCATAATATAACCATATTATATTATTAACAACCATATTATATTATTAACAGGTAGAAGACACATTTCATTTTAAGGCACCATCTATGTAATGAAATTTGCAGGAAGACACATCTCATTCTAAGGCACCATCTATGCAATGAAGCTCACAGAAAAAAAAGTTATAGCATAATATGGTTATAGCTAACCATATTATATTATTAACAGGTAGAAGACACATTTCATTCTAAGGCACAATCTATGTAATGAAATTTACAGGAAGACACATCTCATTCTAAGGCACCATCTATGCAATGAAGCTCACAGAAAAGAAGTCGTAGCATATTATAACCATATTATGTTATTAACAGGTAGAGTTGCAGAAGGAATTATGATACATTGAAGAATTCTTCAAAATTGTATGTGTTTTCTTGAAGAAACGAAGAAATATATTTGTTTACATAATTTTTTCTTACCTAAAAATATATAAATATAATCTATTATTGAGAAGAATCAAAATATAGCCAAACTAAAAATATGAATATATGTGAATATAATCAATTTACACATATTCACTGGTAAAAACAGAGAACAATATTGTTCTCTCATAATCAATCAACCTCCTTTTATATGATCATGAACATGACGAGCATGGGCAGGAGAGGGCGCAGCCGCCCAATAAACGGCAGGAACGGGCATCCTTTTCGTCTTAATTTCTATTTTTCTTTCGCCTCTCAACGCCATAGTTACTGCAACATGAACAATTATCAATAAGAGGAGGCAGTACATGCAAATAAAAGATTACAATACAGGATGAGGATGAAATGAATTATGAGAACACAAACCCAAATTTCTGATAATAAAAAGAAACGAATGATAACTTTTTAACAAAAAATAACATGCCTGAGGAAACGGGCGAACTTGTCTGAGGCGCAGATGACCAATGGATGAGCGTGGGAGTGAGAATCAGAAGCAGGGCCTAGAGGAGAATGATCAATACAAATGCAGAACGCGGCATTTCACTTAAGAGCTCCAGCTGCAATCATGGCGAACCAGGGGAATGAGCAATGGGCCTCAATTATTTCTCATGTTCAATTGAATTGAATTGAGAATACTAAATGTGCCTGGGATTGAAACAATGCAAAGTTGCCTGGATCCGGTTGCATGCAAATTGCCACGACAACCATTGATTTCATCTATTGCAGTGCCATTTAAGTTCTTAGGAACATTGATTGCACTGCAAGAGCCTCTCGCAGAACAATGGCAGATATCTAATTTTGTGTTTGTAGGGAATAATAATTGCTGACATCATTTCGCCGTCGGGTCGTGGGGCACAGGAATCCAAGCCAACATCACCTTAGCAGAACCAATAACAATTTAAAAAAATCAATAATTAAAAAAACCCATAAATAAAAGTTACCCTGTACTATATAAAAACCGTAGTTTAAAATGAAATTTTTTCAAATTGTTGGAGATTAATGCATCTAACCGATTCATATATATCCCTCTGGCGGGGACATAAAAAAATTGAATTGTTTAGTTAAAAGTATGCACTGAGTACAATATTATTTACCTTGTTTACAATGGTATTGTGGTAGTATATATGTTATGTTAATGTAATTATTGGATAATTTAAAAAAAATTTGAATTGTTTAGTTAAAATTATGCACTGAGTACAATGTTATTTACCTTATTTAAGATGGTATTGTGGTAGTATATATGTTATGTTAATGTAATTGTCACATGCTTCGAAGGAGAAGATATTTTTTGTTGCATTGAAGTTTAACAAAACTGATCTCAAAAACAAGAAATAAACTATGTTCCCTCTCTTTTTCTATCATTATGTAAAACCATTCACCAGAAGCAAAAAGTCAAGGATTTGGGAATCTATCATTTACTGGCAGAGACATTCAGACAAAGGAAAGAAGGCTCTCATGATGGAGTTTCCTGTTTGATTAAAACTACACTATATACTCTTGTTATGAAGTTTGGTGTCAAATATATTCTATTACTCTAGAGAACAACGGTAGAGCCATTGGAGTTATTTTGTATTAAGCTTAGTTTTTATTGTTGCTTAAAAGATGAGTTAGACTTGATAAAATTATAAAAAAGTGTAATTCAACAAATCACAAAAGTTTTTAATAAAATGCCAGCTTAAATTTCCTGGAACACTGTCATTAGAAATTTAATATATCTGCCAAGTGGCATGTTTACCATATTTTTCCATGCTTACAACTCATAGCTTCACCTTTCTCTTGTAAGATCCCCCTCCCACCTTCAAGAGCCAAGAGCGACTACGACTCATAAAAAAATAGAAGTGAATCATAACTGCATCCTCGAGGAATGGAAAACACTCACCACAGTGAGGTTACTCCCACTCCAAGATGATCAAGAGCACTTGAGACATTCTAACATTATTATAGAGAACAATACATGTATAACGGGGATATACATTTGAGGTATGTAATATTTGAAGAACATGT
>LPNX010626002.1:0-11759 GCA_001517045.1 Pseudotsuga menziesii | reverse complement strand
CAAGGAAGATAGATTCTGCAAGAACAAACTCAATATCAAAGGAGTTGAAAAATTCATAAAAAAAATCAAACTCATCAGGATCACTGACTTGCTATTCGAAGGAAGAGTCAAAAGACTCAACAAGACCAACATAAGAAAAAAGGTGAGGCTTACTAGGAAAATCAGGGTTAGACTTAGTCACAACTGAACCAACATCCAAAATAAGGTCAGACTGTATCAAAGACTCTAGGAACACTTCATCCAAAGGAAGGAGATCATCCGAGATAGGACACATGTCTAAACTTTCAAATGGATTGACAGAGTGGAAATCATGCTCCATAGTCTATATAGGATGAATCACCTGTTCAACTACTGGGACCAAGTCTCGAGAAGGTAAGGATGAAAGCAAAGGATACTTCTCAGTAGCAATTGAACACAAAGGACAAGAGGCCACATAGTTCACCTGTGGCGGGGTAGTGTCTATAGAAACAATGGGAATCAATAAAGGAAAGACCTGGTCTCTAGTTGGGTCAGGAGATAGTTCAAGAAAATCCAACTGATCGATAGTGACGATCTCTTCGCCATGATTAAAGTACATCACACAAAATAATGTTTACACCACAGCTTGCATGGCATAGACATAATCACATCCAAGGAGCATATTAAAGTCCAAGGGGTCTTCTATTACCATGAAGTCAACTAAGACGGTGTTCCCACCCAAAGAAACATGTGTTTGAGCGAGAATTCCTATACAAGTTCTTCCATCAAACGCTAGTAACTAACTAGCAGTCGACACAAGGCTGGGAGATCCCATACCTCACCAAGCACGAGCAGAAAAAATACTAACTGAGGCTCCTTCATCAACAATACAACGAGAAATCATGCATGATTCAACTTTGACCTTTATCTGGAAAGGTGCATCAGAAGGAAGGCATGGCTCAACTAGGCTATCCCTATCAAAGGAAGCAATCCGAGAGCTTGGTGGGGGTTGATCCAAAGCGAGTTCAATGTCCCCTTGTTCAGTAAGTTCTAAACTGGCAGTGAAGAAAACATGACTAGTAGACACTTCACTCTCCCAAGAAAGAGTTGTATTGATCGATACTAAACTCGATTCAACCGCTTCGTGAAAGTCACTCTCTGAAGGGAGAGTGGGATTGACCAAATATGACATTGGTTCAATCACATCAGGATCACTCTCCGAAAGAAGAGTGGGATCGACCAAATATGAGATTGGTTTGACCACTTGATCAACCAAAGGTTGAGTAGGTTGTTAAGAAACTATAGGTTGTTCAAGAGAAGGAAATTTTTGAGTCTTGGACCACACTCTTCACACCTTTGCGATAGCAATGCACTGGTGAGTAAGATGATATCCCTCACATAGCTTAAAAGGGAACTTAAGTTTTCACTTCGAATGACTAGTTTTCTCAACGGTGTCAGCATGACTAGCAGTGGCTGACTGTTTTCTCTCAGCATGACCTGTAGAGGCTGAGAGTTTTCCCCCGGCATGAACACCAAAGGCTAGGTGATTGGATCCAACCTGACAGAGAGATGTTGGTTGTTGAAAAGCTTAACAATGTTAAAAAATGGGATGACCATGAATCCAAACTCTTCACACCTCTGCAATAGAAGGGCATTTATAAGTAAGGTGGTCTCCCTCACAAAGCTTACAAGGAAACTTGGGCTTGTGTTTTGAACAGGTAGTCTTTTCAACAATGTCAACATGACTCATAGGTGGTTGAGGAATTGTCTTCAGCATGAACCACAAAGGCTGAGAGACTGCCCTCATCATGCCTTGCAGAGGCTGAGAGACTGCCCCCAGCATGAATTGCAGAGGCTAAGAGACTGGGTCCAACATGACTTGTAGAGGTTGGATGGGCACCACCAACATGAAAAACAGAGGTTGAGTGGTTAGGATCAACATGCTTTGTAGCAGTTGAGTGTGTTCCCCCAGCATGAACAACAAAGGCTAGGTGGATCGATCCAACATGACTTACAAAGCTTGGATGGGGAGGTTCAACTTGAACAATAGAGGTTGAAAGGGTTCCCTCAGCATGAACTGCAGAGGCTGAGTGACTGGATCCGACATGACCTGGAAAGGTAGGAAGGATCCCACCAGCATGAACCAAATAGGTTGGATGGTGAAGATCAACTTGACATGCAGAGATTGAGTGCTTAGATCCAACATGACCTACAGAGGTTGGATAGGTGCCCCCAGCATGAACTGCAAAGGCTGGGTGGTGAGGTTCAACTTGACTTGCAGAGGTTGAACAGATGTCCCCTTCCTTATGTTCCTTCTTCCTATTTCTCCTTCTTTTACTCCTTTTAGACTGCCAGTTACTAGTATCAGTACTTTCACCGCATGAGGTAGAAGGAGGAGGAGAATCAACTACAGGTGAAGGGGAAGTAGTTTTTTGATGCCCTTGATATAAGGAGATTACTTGAGAAGCATTAGGATCATTTAGGATGGTTGGAGTGGAAAACAACCACACTGGTAGCCCTTAGGTGAATCCAGGTAGATTCAGGGTGGCCATCAAGGGAACATCAACTTTTCTCGTGAGAGGAATAGTACAAGGAGTTCCCATCATAGGGATCTCTTTATTGGTGTTCAAAGGGGTGTTAGCCATAGTTTCAAACTAGGAGACAAAGTTTGGGGTTGATAGGAAACCAAAATTACAAAGCACACACCTAAAGGCACACTACGTACAGACAAACCACACAGCACTCACTAAAAATTCCTAAATCCAAATAGACAAACAGGTATAAGATACACTTTCCAAAATAAATATGATAGACAGTTACTTGGAATCCTTGTAGATGTTCTTAGGCACAAGCAGAGGAATCACCCACCACCCTCCCACACCTTCTACCGGGGTTACCTTCCAAGCCCGTCCAAGGTCAACTAGAAATAGCCTTCTGGTGTACCTATGTATGAACCCTAGATGTCAAAGAGACTAAAGACTACCTTAACTATATTGACAGTCTGGGGGGACAGTTGCAAGCCTGATTTGTACGCATGGGCAGGGTAGCTGAGCCCGAAACCCTGTCTAAGATAGAATCCCCAGATGCAAAATAACCTTGGTCTAAGATTTGACAAGGAATCAGAGGCTTATCTCCTCAGTCCAAGCCTCCATGCAGCCTTGTGCTTAGCTCCCGTTTGAAAGAAGCTTCCTGGATACAATCAATGTAGAAAAGGGTTTACCTAGTGATTAGCCAACTATGTCTGAAATTTAACACTTGTGGGGAGTTTAAACACCCTATCCCACAAGTCTAGCCTAAGCTAGTTGGTGTATGACCCTATAAAATAAAACTTACTAATAATTTTTAAATTATATCGTTTATTTTAAGGGTTGTTTTTAGTCAGAGGGTAAATTGCATGAAACTTATGTGGTGTTTTGAATCAAAGTTGAAACAAAATGACTAAGCAAAGAGATATGAAATGAAAAAAGAAAAAACTATTCTATTTATTTTTAAAATAGAAAACTTGAAAGCCACAAAAGAACAATTATTTTTATATTTTTTCAAAAACAATGATATGCCATGCAATCTAGAATAAAAACCTAATCTACATGCATATAAAGCAAACATGTGTTTTTGTCTTTTTCTTTTATAAATTCAAAAGAAAAACATCCTATCAACTAATGCAAGTAAGTACTAAAAGCAAAGCAAATACAAAACTACTCTACACCCCATAAACAAACCCTAGGTTTCCCTAAAGTTAGATATCAACCTCTCTTGAAAAGAAGGCTTACAAAGGTAAACAAGCCAACAACTTTGGAATGAAGAGACTGAGCAAAAAGACTAACATAAACAAAGGTCAAGAAGTCCCAAGTATCAATCTAAACCTACAAACAAAGGATGCTGAGTACCTTGTCCAGCAAGGTCAAGCCAAAGAAGGAGGTAGGGGGGGGAAGCAGCAAAAACAAGTATACATTCTTTTTAATTTTCTTTTATAAATGCAAAAGAAAAACTACCTACATGGAAAAGTATGCATATAACAAGAACAAAGCAAAAGGAAATCTGCTATACAACCACCAAACAAACTCTAGAATGCCCTAAAGTCAATATAAACCCTACTTGGAAGGGAGGCTTGCATAAGAGACAAGTCAACTACTTTGGCATGGTGAAGTTAACCAACAAAATAAGAAGGAAACAAACACCAACAAGCTTCTAAATTCAAACAAAGATCACTAACAGAGGATTACAAGAAACATAAGCCAAAAATCATACCAAGCAAAGGAGGTGGGGGACAGAGCAAAGAACAAACCCTAATGCTATAAAAGGGCTTACCACATAGATAAAGAACAACCAAAAGGTATGACACTAACTCCTTGGATTCATGCACCTATAGAGGACACCAAAAGACCTACCAAACAGCCCACAGCAGTAGAAAGAACCAAAAAAAATGAGGAAAACATTGTTTTAGGGGCACACGCGGGTTGCACTAGTGACAGGTCTTGTGTCATGCATGGGTTGCTAATACAGCAAGTCGCGTGTATAAGCACATGCAGGTTGTATAATTGGAAAATCGCATATGTACGCAGGTTGCTAGTATAGACAGTCGCATGTACCAAACTAGACACGTGACTGTTTAGTCTGGAAGTCGCCTACGGGTGGAAAAACTCCCAAAAGAGGTAAAAAACTGCCTTAGGAAGGTAGGGGAAGTATTCTATCATACTTATAAGGTGTTCCTAAGTGGAAATAAGGACCTGAAACAATGCAAAAGACTAAAAGAAATCAAGAGAAACCACAAATGGACAAGTCTCTCCCCAACAGAGTCGCCATTTCTGTTGTAAAGGAAAGTATCCTATGGCTAGGGTTTAAGAGGCCATCAACATACTGGGGTTGAAACATGGATGCAAATGGTTCTGCAAGTAAATACAAACAATATTAGAGATGAGAAAGGTCCACACCTGACTAACTAAAGGCTAGTCCAAGATTTCTCTTCAATCCTCTTCTTGCTCCTCTTGCTCCAAGAGACCTGCAAAACAAATTATACCTTCCTCAAACCAATATGACCACACATAAAGCAATGATAATCAAATAAACATCAAACAATGATCTAATTAACATCATAATATGATCATAAACAGGGATTCAATCACACATTGAGAAATGATTTGGGAAAAAGAAGGACATCACATATTTATTAATCTTGAAAACAAGTACAAGTATACCTTCTCTTCAAGTTCAGCACCTCACGAAACCTTGATCTGGTTCTGCTGCTTCTCTTCTCCAAGGAACTCATCCTCCAAGCTCTGCAACAAAAGGAGAGTGCTTCTAGGGAAAAGGTGTGGGAAAAGAGAGATCCAAATCCTTTAGCATAAAAATGCAAAAATTCAAATCTCCTCTCATGGACCTCCCTACCTCTATTTATATGCTTAAGGAAGAGTTAGGGGCGAAGACAAAGTAGTTACAACAGAAGGAGTCAGTTGCATAACTACCCAAACTACCCGAAATTCAAAAGGCATGTTTTTTGACATTTTTAAGATGCATACACAGGTTGCTGAATACAACAGTCATGTACATGAGAAATACACATGGGTTTCTAATACAAAAATTCACGTATAAATAGAAACTCATGTCTGTACGTGGGTATCATAGAGAGCAAATTGCGTACGTATGCGGGTATTATACAGAGAAACTCGTGTATAGAAAACAAAAACTCATTTTTATGGTATTTATAGGCATTTTCAGACTTTGGTGGCATTTTCTATTATCACTAATGGCTGGTGCAAGAGAATCCCCTATATTCCCTATTTTCATTCGCTTATACTAATGGATGTACAACTTGTTGTAATAGGGAAGCCTGGAGATTGTAGATCTTCATGGATGACCGATATCAATGGGTGAAGTTATGATTGATCATGTATAAATATTCCAAAAAAATTTGAGCCAAGGGTTGGTTGATATCATATTATAATTTGCAAGCTATGACAGAGACTGTACTTTCATTCCACTATTTTAATATAAGGAGCATGATTGTTAATACTTCTATGTTTTAATCTGTTTTACTTTCGTCGTCTCTGTTCAAAGGTTGGGACCTCCTTCTCATAGAGATTGACAAGTTAATTACATGTTTTGATCATTTTGTTGTGTGGTGTGGAAATTATAGTAAATGAATTCCTTTCAGTAGTTGCAACAGTAATGGTCAATCGGTGTGCTTTCTCTGATAAATACTATATTCATTTCTCTTAAGCTGTAGAAGTGTGGTGTGATAGTCTACTGTGTAGGTTAGTTTCTATTTTGCAAGTGTGTGTTAGCTGTAACAGTCAAGATCATCTCTAGCAATTTTCAATTGTTGTCTTTTCAGGTTTGCTAATTTAGTTAGATTAGATCCAAGAGTTGTTCGGTTCAATTTATTTTATTTCCATTTCTTAGATTAGTGGAATTAAACTAGTGAAGAGTGAACTACATACAGTTTGGTAATGTTAGATTTCACTTCTTGCAAAAGTAGTCTAGTTCTTTAGTTTTGGAATCATTAGTTGTTCGATTGAAGTTTTATGAAGGTAATTTCAATTCTGAATTTCTTAAGTAGGTAATCTATATTAGTTCATTATGAGAGGAGTTTAACTAAGTAGATAGGTAGTACAATTAATTCTTCATTAAATTAGTCAGCTACTTAGTGTTTATGCATAGACAGTGTGAATTATCTTTGAAATAAAAATACTTCATTGGGTTGACAATTTATATTGAGCATTCTCCATGTTTGGTTTAACTAACTAGCATATAGAGTGACCAATAGTGGGTCACCAATGACCCCAATTGGGTCCTCTTCAAGAACCACCCCCTCACTAGAAGGATGCATAAAATAATATATGTCAATTCCAGCAAATCAATGGGTGCACTAAAAAGATACTTGCATTTACAAAGAAAACTATACTACATGGAAGGACACTGAATTTTTCAAAGAAAGAGAGACATACATGTACCTCATGGAGGGGGGGGAAGAGGTGGGTCCCCAATGACTCTTATTGGGTGATATTCAAGAACCACTTGCTGACTAGAAAGATGAATAAAATATCATATGTCAATGTCAGCAAATCAATGGGTGTACCAAAAAGATACTTGCATGTACAAAGAAAACTATACTACATGGAGGGACAATGAATTTTTCAAAGAAAGTGAGACATACATGTTCCTTGAAGGGGGAAGAGGTGGGTCACCAACGACCCTTAGTGGGTGATATTCAAACACCACTCACTCACTATAAATTTGCATAAAATAATATATGTCAATATGAGAAAATCAATGGGTGCACCAAAAAGACACTTTCATCTACAAAGAAAATTATACTACATGGAGGGACAACTAGGGACATAGAGATACAAGAGCTTTTGTAATAGGGTTCCAAAAAAATAAGCAAGATATACATATAAGTCGGGAAGGTGAATAGGTGGGTCACCAATGGGTGAAATAATTGATAAGGACCTAAAAGGTTTTGAAAAGTTAACTCTGGAGCTCCTCCCATGTTTTTGGTGTGAGTGTGATGAAAGGAACTTAAATTTTTTTCTTTATTTATTTATGTAACAAAGTGACGTTTATGTAATTAAAGTGAATGTGCTTTTATACTTTAGAAAAGTGGGTCACACATAAATGATGAATTTAATAATTAAAATTTTTAAATATTAAAAGTTAGTTAGTTTGTAGACCCCTAATTTTGTAATTTAATATCAACCCTAGATTAGGTAGTTGATATAGGTAGTTACAAAACTTAATTATAAAACAAAGAGAGAGGAAAAATAAAGATAACTCACCATCAATGAGGAGAGAGAGAGAAAGTTCAAAAATTGAAAAAGAATAGATTCCCTAGAGTGGGAAAAGATACCAATGCAAGGAGCAGCACAAAAATCGAGGCATCCTGCACTAATCTGTATAACAGACTAAGCATTCCATACAGGAAAAAAAATTGAGGCGAGGTATAGCAGACTAATAGGTCGTAAAACTATATTTATTGCAAGAAACATTGCCATGATGTTCGAGGCATAATTTATTGAAGAAAAGGGATAGTACATACAACACACATGTGGTAGAATGTAGAGTTCGTACAGGAATTCATGGAGTTCGTACATCATACTGTTAGACAATTAATTGTATGGTTTTCGAGCTATTTTCTGTTGTTGGTTTAGTTTGGTAAATTTGTGAGAGAGGGTTCAAGAAAACATTTTTCCTAAGTTATTGGAATTTTTTTTAAGTATTCTTCTTTAAATAAAGTTTTCTCTTTCTAGTATTTTCCCCAAGTTGGGGTTTTTCCCGTTCATTAGAACAAAATTATTGTGCTCATCTTCTTGAAGAATGTTTCGGTATTTGAAAAAATTTTGAAGTACATTTAAGTAATGTGTTTTTTTTTCAAATATTTTAAGTTAGAACACTAGTTTCTGTAAATGTTTGACATAATGTGTAAATGAGAAAATTCATTTTACTAAGTCATATTTTCTTCATGGAATCAAAGCTGACAGTATCAATTTAATAGATTCATACCAACAATAAGCTTAGCAGGTGTTCTTTGAAGTTTCATAAAGTGTTATATTTGTCTTTAGTTAATTTTTTGGTTGCAAATTATTTTCCATGATGAACATTAGGTATGAGGATCGATCAGATGGAGTATACAACTACATTCCATGGACGGTAAGAATTACCACTGTATTGAAAGAACTTAGAGTTTGTAGTTTTATTAACAGTGTCATGACCAAGCCAACAAATAAATATGAGCTTGAGGAGTTTGAAGCTCATGAGGCCAGGGCCTAGAGATTTATTTTGGATGGGGTTAAAGACCATCTCATACCACACTTATTAGAAAAAGAAATGCTAAAGAAATGTGGGACATGTTGACCAAGTTGTTTGAAGAAAAGAATGAAAATATGAAGGTGACCCTAAAATACAAGATGCACATCATTAAAATGAAAAATGATGAGGGCGTATCCTCCTACTTGACTCATGTTACACAAGTTAAGGACGAGTTGGTAGCAGTAGGAGAAAGCATTCCTAATTCAGAATTGGTGAGGATATCCCTGAAGGGATTCACAAAGAAGTGGGAGTTTTTAGTGAAGTGTATTGTGGGTAGAGAAAAAATTCCAAGTTGGTCTAGATTGTGGTATGATTTTACCCAAGAGGAAATCTGATATGGGTTACATGTTGTCCAAACTAGTGAGGATGTTGAGTAGAATGTGTAACATGCAGCCAAATCCAATAACAAGAGGAAGAAGCATCTAAGTGAGATCAAATGTTATCATTGTGGCCAATTAGGACACTATGTCATGAAATGTCCTGAGAAAAATGATTGTGAAGACTGAAAGAGATGTGGCTGCCTATGCAGTAGTAGAAGAATATGACAAGAATATTGAGCAATATTTTTCTGTTGTCTCAATTGATTCCGTTGTAGGGAGTTCTACCTTTGAGAATGTTTGGTTTGTTGACAACAGTGCAAGCGGACATATGACTCAATTATATGACTCTTTTCATATGATCACAATGTTGGGATCATGAAACTTCATTTAGAAATATGTTGATAATCCTCATATTCCTATACAGGGGATTCGAACAATTAGATTCCAACAAGACCTTGGAGAGTTCCTAGATATTCATGGATTACAGTTTGTACCTAGGAAGAGAGTAAGAAAACTCTCAATTTCATCATTCAAGGATGATGGCTATGTAATGATGATAAGGTCTAGTCATATCTTCCTATATCATAGAGATGATCTTTTTGGTACCACCATATTATTGTGATATCAATGGGACATACTATATGTCCTTAGAGGGCATGTTGTATGACCAGGAGAAGGAGTCCAAGGATGGTTATCAGAGTCATAGGATGATGATGATGTTGAATTTGATAGATATGAATAGAAGAGTGACTCTCTCCTAAGCACAAGAAAGAGACTCAACTAGTCAAGTGATGGTGTAGTTGAGCAGGTTTATGGGACTCATGTTGAGTCTCAGGCTTCATAGTTTCAATTCAAGATAGAGAATCTATTTACAAGGATGATTCTATAGCAGGAGAGAGTTGTTGCAGGAGTCATAGATGGAGATAGTTTTGCAGACCTTCCTCATTAGGAGGGAGTGCTAAAAATTTAAGATAGAGAATCTATTTACAAGGATGATTCTATAGCAGGAGAGAGTTGTTGCAGGAGTCATAGATGGAGATAGTTTTGCAGACCTTCCTCATTAGGAAGGAGTGCTAAAAATTTAACTCTGAACGTCCTCCCATGTTCTTGGTGTGGGTGTGATCAGAGACCAAAAACGTTTGTCCTTATGTATTTATGTAACAAAGTGACGTTTATGTAAATAAAGTAAATGTGTTTTTGTACATTAGAAAAGTGGTTCGTGGTTAAATTATGTATTTAATAATTAATTTTTTTAATTACTAAAAGGGAGTTAAGTTGTAGACCCTTGATTTTGTAATTNTAAATGTGTTTTTGTACATTAGAAAAGTGGTTCGTGGTTAAATTATGTATTTAATAATTAATTTTTTTAATTACTAAAAGGGAGTTAAGTTGTAGACCCTTGATTTTTTAATTTAATATCAACCCTAGATTAGGTAGTTCATAAAGGTAGTTACAAAATATAAGTATAAAACAAAGAGAGAGGACAAATAAAGATAACTCACCATTAATGAGGAGAGAGACAAAATANAACCCTAGATTAGGTAGTTCATAAAGGTAGTTACAAAATATAAGTATAAAACAAAGAGAGAGGACAAATAAAGATAACTCACCATTAATGAGGAGAGAGTCAAAATAGAAAAAGTGAGAAATAACAAATACCCTAGAGTGGGAAAAAATCCCAATGCAAGAAGAAGCACATAAATCTAGGTATCCTGCACTAATCCATACAACATACTAATTAGTCCATGTAGGAACAAAAATCGATGCAAGGTACCCCAGACTAACAGACCTTTGGCCAATGCAAGAAGAAGCACATAAATCTAGGTATCCTGCACTAATCCATACAACATACTAATTAGTCCATGTAGGAACAAAAATCGATGCAAGGTACCCCAGACTAACAGAACTTTGGCACAATTCCTGATGCAAACTTTATTCTAGAAAAAAGACAGTTTGTACAACACATGTGTGGAAGAAACTATAGTCCATATACGAACATGTGGAGGTCGTACGATAAATTGTTCAACAATTAATTGCATGGTTTTCAAGCTATTTTCTGTTGTTGGTTCAGTTTCGTAAATTTCTTAGAGAGGGTTGAAGAAATATTTTTCCTAAGTTCTTGGACAATTTTTCGAGTATTCATCTTTAAATAAAAATTTTTANCTGTTGTTGGTTCAGTTTCGTAAATTTCTTAGAGAGGGTTGAAGAAATATTTTTCCTAAGTTCTTGGACAATTTTTCGAGTATTCATCTTTAAATAAAATTTTTTATTTCTAAGGTTTTTCCCAATCATTAGACATAAATTATTGTGCTCATCCGCTTAAAGAGTGTTTAAGTATTTGACAAAATTTTAAACTACATATCAGCAGTGTGGTTATACTTTCAAAAAATTTAAGTTAAAACCCTTGTTTCTGTAAATGTTTGATAGAATTTGTAAATGAGCAAATTCATTTTATTAAGTCATAGTTTCTTCAAAATGATGGGAATATGCATCAAGAGAAAGGTCACTCGGGTGGAAACTCTATTGGACATATGTTGCTATGTAAAAAAAAACATAAATATTAATGAAACAATTTCAGAAAATTAAAAGCATACATGTTGAATCATTAAAAGCATAATTAAAAGAAAACATGTGATTGTGAATCTTACTCTATGTGTGACGGACTTGTCTCAGATG
>LPNX010625992.1:75818-92181 GCA_001517045.1 Pseudotsuga menziesii | reverse complement strand
TAAGATAGGACAATTACCATTAAACAATTATGATCCCTATCTTATTGTCATTCATCATGAAATGGAATATACGAACTAGTACATCTCATATAAGATAGGATAACTATGATAATGAACGCATATCAAAAATATGAGAATAAACAACATCATCATGTATGATATATGAAGAAACAAAGTGATGTTAGCCTCCACGGCCCACGCTGAAAATGCAGCACCCAAATTCGTTGTACCCGATGATGTGAATGTTTAACTATTATTATTTAATGAAAAGCTGTAAACTACTTTTCTTAAATTTATTTGTTTTGATTTTAAATGAAAACACTTATCGAGCCTCCATTTACAGAGTGGTAGAGGAATCTCGCCATAAGTCACGAATTGGATGGCAGGCTGGTTCTCCGCACTACTTTTCTGCAGTTGAATATTGTCATGCCTATTTAGTGAAAATCTGGCTGGCTCTGGCTACCTTGCGGAGCAAACATAATCTCCCCAAATCACGTTGCCTGTCTGAACAGGCAAGCTTTGCAAAACCAGCTTACGTAGAAAATATTCCATTTTCTATGCAAATGGACGCTTGATATAAATATATACATGTATTATAGATTTTGAAGGACGTAAAAATAAAAATGATAGCGAAAGAATATGGTTATTTATTGGTGGAGAAGGATCAACTTTAGGTTGAATTATTTTCCTGATTTCAACCGGTTTATAAGAAGGCGTTATTAGAAGGCCTGGTTTTGGGTCGAATATTAAGGAGGCATTTCGGCCGATTCTTAGCTAATAAACGTTGAGCATGAATGCCTTATTTTACTTGGTCACTGAGCCATTAATTATTTTTACCTTGACTGTACGCCCATTTTCCTGATTTCAGCCGGTTTATAAGAAGGCGTTATCAGAAGGCCTGGTTTTGGGTCGAATATTAAGGAGGCATTTCGGCTGATTCTTAGCTAATAAACGTTGAGCGTGAATGCCTTATTTTACTTGGTCACTGAGCCATTAATTATTTTTACCTTGACTGTACGCCCATTGTGGAGGCGTTACGGGAATCCATGCGCGGAAAATCATGGAAGCCCACGGGCAGGGAAGGAGATAAAATCCTCGCCGTAGAGTTTGGTAAGGGGGGGCAAAAGAAAAACAAAAAAAAAGATACCAGCGTTGTTGGGGAGACTGCCCAAAGAATATGCTTCCGGCAAGCTGCGAGAGGTCAACAGGAGAAAAACTCCAGATCCTGCGAGTTGGGGGTGACACTTAGATAGAATATTTTACAAACATTTTTCCCTGAAGTCGGAATCAATCCACATTGCCTTCGGTTATGCTCAAGTGGTGAGTAGCTGATAGGTACGTCTGCGACTTGCCTTTAAGCGAGCGAAGGTGGCCTTGCCAGGTAATTACGGTAGGATAACCTACTTTCTGCTATGAATCGTTGGCATGATATTACACACAGACTTGGGAAATGTTCATAGTATTATATTGCATTATTAGATTGTTTACTGGCTTATAATTTAGTGGGTCTCTTATTTGAGCCTGAGAGTTGGTCGTTTTCTGGAGAACTTTGGTTCGGCTGTTTTGTATCAGGAAAACCTCCCCGCCTCGTAACCTCGGCCCTCTTTTGGTAGATTTTTGTCTGTGTATCAACCTATCGCCTTTTCCAACAAAAGAGACTACTGGGTCGTTATTGATGTTTGGTAAAATGGTGATGCTTGTTCTGGGAACTCAGGCTGTATGACGTGACTCCAATATTGAGCTGTCTCGTCTTGTCGTCTCTTTTTCCAGCGGCCTATTTTTGGGTCCTCTCTTTTACTTAGTTTGGGAAATCTGTATAGGATATCACGCGTTGGGATCTAGTAGTATAGTGAGCCATTGTGTCTGAATGCAGGACAAGGTGTTGGATCCAGCATCTGTGCTGAGTCAACCATAGGGAGTCCTTTTAATCCTTAAGGTTTTCCAAGTAATTGGGTTCTAAAAGTAAAAATCCAACGACCTCTTAAAGACCACGATCTCCCTTTGGAATGGGGAACAACTTGTTGAGTTCAAGGAATGCTGGTTTCTTGCCAGCGCCCCAGCAAACCGAACAAGTCTTGATGGCTACGCTTTGGATGAGGATGGCGAATCGCCTCCTTTTTGCTGTCTGAGTTTTAGTTTTGTAGACCTGGAATAATTATTGGCACCTACGTTTGAACCAGTGTATGCCTGCGTGGTGCTGAAGATCCAGAATGTTTCTTATAGCTACGTTGTTAGAGGGCGGGTGGATTTTGTTATACCTGTTTTAGGCAGCGATTGCATACGTCCAGCACTGGTTTGGGATATAAGACATGATTCCTGAAATGGGTAAATATAATCTTAACCCTTGATTTGATAAACTAGGTCAGAGATCGATTTAAGCGGTGAAAACCTTTGGCCTGCTAAAACTCAAAGATGGTAGTTTCATATCATTGGAATGTTTTGATAGGGTCTTTCTTTTAAATGTGAGACTGTCATGTTTTTGTCTGGGAATGAATCTGGTTGTATAGCAGACTATGTATTATTTCCTTTTATTGGGTGACATCCCTTTTGTAGAGGATCGACCCTTGGGAGCCTGTTTACGGTCCTCTGCCTATTTTTGATAATTACAGATGGTATAAGTTCCTTTCTATTGAGGATCGACCCATGAGTCACTTTAAGTGCTCATCGCTTTTTTAAATTGTAGGATGTGAGTTCCCTCTGGGAAGGGCGACTTCACTGTTAGCAAATTCGATCCTTGAAACTTTCTGACTGCTTAATTATTTATAGAGGGTGTGTTCCCAGGTATGCTGGGAATTTCTCTTGTGGGAAATCCACCCTGGATTCCTTGCTGTTGACTATGTTTGGCTTTTCTGGCATCAGTGCACTAAACAACTTAAAGCACTCAGATGCAATATATGGATTTATGTATAATTGTAAATGCTTGATAAAGAAATTTAGAGCTACAGCACCATTTATTGATAAAGGAATTGAAGAATGAAACTTGCATTTTTGAAAAGTAGATAAAGAATATACTCTAATCTGGATATCATTGCAAATGAATTTATGGCTTCCGAAGTTTCGGGTTATCGCCTAATCCTCCGGATGGAACAGACCTTTGTATTGGTATTGACTTGTAAATAAATTGTCGCTTAATAAACTCCAGCATGGAGGGAGGCCGTGCCTACTCCAGGAACTTATCCGAAGATGTGTTTTGTTGTGGACCTCAGGATGAGGTTTTCTATTTTGTATGAAAAGTTGATGATACATCACTTATGATGTAGATTGTACACCTTGGTCGGTGGTTATTTTTATGAATAAAGAGGGATGCCTAACTTTTGGTGGACGTAGCCTCATGGACGAGGTGAACCACGTACATCTGTGTCTTTTCATGCTTTTGCCCCATGATGTTTTGATGCCATCTCTGTGCATTGTGTCTAAATGTTTGGTTTCATTCCTGTTAGTTATGTATTTGCGACATGGTTGAGCAAAACGGAAAGTAATACTGTGAAAGATAATGATAAGGTTAATGTTCAATTATTATTTTTATGACATGCATAGTAAGTCTTTCAGGGCACTATAATGATGACTTGCTGTGAATCACTTTACAGGAAATTCTTAAATGATTGTTTTGTTTCATGCATATATACTACAAATAAAGTCTCTTGTAAAGATGGCCTAATCAGGTTGGCCCCTTTTATAGTAGTAAACAAACAAAGTTTTTTTTTCTTATCCCCCTTTGGCATCCAAGGCTGAGAGGGACATTACAACATCCATGTGTTGTAGCAGAGATTAAAGAAAAATCCTAAACCATGGACATCCCAGATGACAACTGCTGTTCAGACAATCAAGCAAAAAGTTATGCAGTTGCCAACATTGTCTTTGCTCACAGGTAATGGTCAATTAATCATTGAGACAGATGCCTCATCTTCCACATGGGGTGGAGTTCTTATTGAAGAAGTAAGCGGCAAATAAAATATTTGCGGATATGGCTCAGGTTCTTTTAAAGCAGCAGAGTTGACTGATTGGGCTGCATACTCGTTTTTTCTGATCCTCTAAATACTCCTTTTCTCTAAAAGATTATAGAGAGAAATTTTTTATTGATTCGCTTTGAGATTTTTTTTTTCATTTATATAAAATAAAAACACATTCTCTCACAACCTAATTTAAACCGACACAATGAATTGTATTGAAAACCTATATCTTGCACAAAAGAGAACGAATTGTAATGCTATTTATACCCTTCAATTAGAAATATCAACCTATTTTAAACCGTCTCAATGACATCTTACACAATAAAAGGAATTGTAATAAAATAATATAAAAAAAACATCAATTAAAGACTTAATATTATTTTTAATTATTATTGACATAACGTTAATATAAAGTACAGTTTCTTTCTGCTAAAATGTTTTGAATTTTGAGTGGAAGTTTATAACTTTCATGTTTGTGTAAACATTATCACACTTAGTTATTGAAATTATTAAAAGGATGTGTGTGAAAGTGAGTGGAGTTGTTGAACCATATTTCCTCGCTAGGTTCACTAGTTTCGCAGCTAACCTTACACCACTATATACATCATGATTAAGACTTTCCATATTTAAGAATTTGCATATTAGGTTTAGTGTTTGCATATTAGGTTTACTACTATTTTGAATTAAAAAGTTGCACTCTACTCTAGTTTATAAAACCAAGAAATAATTGAACTTGAAACAGATAGGGTTTTTGCATTTCCTCCTACGTGTCTCCATCTTGTAGCTAAGTAAGTTAAAAACTTGCAAGAGATACCTCAGAATTTTATATGTGAATGGGAAGGTTGGGTAATGTGGATTTGATTTTGTTAATTTTGTAGCAAAAGAATTATATTTTTTACAATTATTTTCGCCCTTTGTGGCTCTACCATGATGGGACATTACCATTTTTATAGCATGATGGAGGATCCAAGTTTATCCTCTTTCATATGTGGAGAGTGAAAATACGTGTAAACAAGGAATAAATAATAGTGATTGTTTGGAATCTCATTGTATTTTGTGGTTTTTCGTTCTTTCTATTAATGAAATATTTCTTTGACCCACGGAGGACAATGAATAGAGTGAGGACTCAATGTATATTCTTGAGTTTGGCACTTCTTACTTTAGAGCATAAGGATAGCTAAACTCTAATATTTAAGTTATATTTGGACTAATGGATGATATCCATTTGAAGAGTTTGCATTTGAAGAGTTTGATTTTGCGTAGAGTTTCAAATTTAAAATGGATTTATATTTAAAAATTATTTAAATAGCATGTATAATTTCGTTTAAAAAAATCACAATACAAGGTATAGAAAACAATTTCTTTCTAAATGATGCTAGAATGTGAACATAGAGTAAAGTAAACATTGATAAAGAAATTCCTTTCTACATGATGATAGAATCATAGCTAACTGAATAAAAAATAATGTTTATGGTTTACTGAATTTTCTTTATTTATATATCTATTCATGACATATTTATGCTTTACCCAAACAAAAATAATGGGCATATCTTGTTTGGGGCAGTAAAACTCGAACTGTATGGCCTTTCTTTCTCAAAAGTATTTTCCCATCTCTCTCCACATATTGTCTATCCTTGCTTCGGAGGGTCTTCGGAAACAAAAAAAAATATTTCTCTCTTTGGTAGAGCAAAATGCACATTAAATCAAATCGAGTAAGTTGCAAATCTCTACATCTTTGTGTTCTATCGGAGCAAGTGGTTGTTTTGGAAGCAAGTGGTTTTTTTGGAAGCCCACCCGTGAATCTAAAATTAAGCTTTGTGATCTTAACCCATGCAAGGTTGAAGAGTACAGGTGGTTGGAGAGGCATGAACATCCATGCAGGAAGCTATAGTCACGGGTCTTTCTTGCTTGTCCGCAAATTCCCTAACCATACCATATTCATAGTTTCGTGTTCAAACAAGTTCCTTAAAAGGAATTTATAATCCATAATCAACCAAAGAATGAGCACAAAAAGGCCGATTCTGTTGTTTAAGGAGGGAAAACGCATTTAGTTTTATCCTACCACTAAAAGATTTGATATCTTTTAGGTAGCATAGGGCACTATAGTCAATCTCTTAGTTTTCCATTAAAGCCTTTTCACTTAATTAATATAAGATTGTAACACTACCTTTTCTTTTTGTTTGAATGCACTCATCCTAAAATACTAGAAGTAAGTTTGTTAATATAGAATTTTGTCTTCTTCGACACTCTATTTGAATAAAAGTGTAATTCTATATTATCCAAGGTTTATAATTATTATACTGCAAACTATTATGGGCCTTTCCCGTATCTAAATTTCCAATACTTCCGCATAAATCCCCTATAAGAGATTTTGTTCGAGTATTTTATAGCTCTTCTTAGTCGTTAGTTTTTACATGAGTAACATTCAGAATAAGAGTAAATATATATATATATATATTTGTCCATCTATTTAGGTACACATGTAAGTCATTTTTCTTAATCCAATAAGATACCTTATTGGCACTTTTGTGTAGATCACCCTCACGAAAATACCCTTGATGGTAGTTTTTTTTTTAAGGGAAAGTTTCGAACTTATCAATCAAATTTCTGCGAGGGTCTTCTTGGAACTTGATACTATCATTAAACATCTCCATAGAATAAGGAAAGGTCCTTGCTTTTATACCCAAAATATATCAACCCACTTACTTGATAGCAAAGGAGAAGTCTCATTAAAACTTCCATATAGGTATACATACATATGAATGTATTATATATATAAAGAGGAGGAGTTCTTTATTTAAATTTAATACCCACTTTAGGATAACAATAATAAGTTTGTTCATTATTATTGGCTTAAATGGGCTGTCTCATAATTAATCCAATAAGGAGTTGTCTTGCAACGCTCACTCGCATTTAGTTCATTTGAATAATTCAAGTGTCTAAGGTGTGGATATGACATTTGTCATCACTAACTAAAACTTTCCAGATCTTATTCTAGCAGTCAACAACTTCTTTTGGGGGATTCTTTCTCTTGTGGTTTTCTTTTTATTGTGTGTCGTAGTCTTGAGTCCCCTAAGTATAGAATGTAAAACTAAAACTTAGAAAGTTTAGATAAGGTACTGCAAGGTTTCTTAGAAGGGCCTTGGCCATGAGCCCTCTTTCAAGAAAATCCTTGCAATGTTTGGTTCCTTACAAATGAATACAAGAACTAAGGGGTGTTACACATTGCATATTATTGTTTACAAGCAACACAAGTTTCATTTGATAAAGGAACTCTTGTTGCATCTATTGTAGCTTCGTTCACAGGTATTGAATCTGGTTGTTTACAAGCAAAATAAGTTTCATTTAATAAAGGAACTCTTATTGCATCTATTGTAGCCTTGTCCACAAGCATTTCATTGAATTTAAAGATGATACGTTGTTGGGATCCCACAAGGCGCAACACATCTTACACAATAGACATAATCTCTGGTCTACTGCCATCACCTCGATGAATAATTATTTTCTATGTTCTTGAGGTTTTTGAGGCAGTAGCTGCTCATCGAGATATATACTTGGGCATAACACCTTCATTCATTTTCGATTGAACTTGACACTACTATTTGATGGGATTGCTTAGCTTAAATGCTCATAACACTGTGATGAACTTTATAAGCCTACAAGGTTAGGGGCCATTTTTTATCGACCACACCAACCTCATTGATTCAAAATCACCTGTTCGGTTAAGATTGTGTCTCCCAAGCCAGAGTGTGGGTGGGAACATAAAATCCTATTTAGAAAAATGACATGAATGGAGTGTTGTTGCCTCAAGAAAAAAGGGAGTTCACTACAGCTATATTTAATTTCCTGTCACTTGTCAAATATCTCTTCGGCTAGAAAATATGTCTGACATATTTAAGGTCTGCACCTTACTTAACAATTAATTAACAATGGTAGGAACCTTATATAAGCCAGCCACCAGGAGTGAGCAACAAATTTATAGAATGAAATCGTCATTGTCAACAAATAAAAACATCAATAATTATTTTAAAAGAAATTCAAAATAGATAAACAAAAATATAACTATATGAAAACATTACAAAGTGAATACATTATTTTCAATACAATGGGATTAAACAAATTGCTAGTATCTGTGAGAACATGTAACAAATTCATAGGTATATTAATTGATAAAACATATTATATTATACTGAAACTTTGTTTCCATTGAAGTTGGGAACTTCTTAGGAACTTCTTGAAGGGTGTCGCCGTCACGATGAGGATTTCTTGAAAGCTACAACAAATTATGCAGTGAAGATGAGCATATGTCCAAGGAGAGTTATGGTTTGAGTCGCGTAGAAAATTTACAGTGCAGGTCGTCATTGTCCCAAGACATCGTCTTAGTTTCCCTTTTAACACGCATTTATTACTACCGAAGCTCTTGTAAAATATTGTGACAAATCATATCATTTCTTTATGTCATCGATGACATGATAACAACAATATGTATTTGATTCATATTTATATGAAGTAGATTATGGGGACTCGGTATCTGTTTTATTGTTAATATTGTTGGAAAATACGTCACCTTGTACACTAGGTTGATGCTTTGTTCTTATAGATGCAGCAAATAATTGAACTATCTGTAATGCCAAGGAAAGGCGCTAACATTAATTGAGGTCTTTCCTGCTACAACTAAGAGCAGACAATGATGGGTATGATAATACTTTCACGTACGTAAATTAATGAGAAGCAAGGGTGGGTGCATTAGTTGGACTCCCTAGATTTGAACAGAGTAGTTATATCCAGTGTATTAGCAAGTTGACTAAAAGGAGTAGAGGGGCTGAAGGATAGGAAGGAGTACCCCAAGAAAGGAAGGAATTTATATCCAACCATGCCATGGACGGAAGGCGTATTAAAGAAAGAATAAGAAGGAATTTAAATGAGTACAGGGTGTTCGAGAAATGCTTGAACTTAAATGATAACTATCTCCCAAAGTGAAGCGTCTAAGTAAGTATGCATGTCGATAGTGCAATGATCTCGAAGTCTTGTAAATTTGAATATAAAAATTACGAGACAATGATGACATAGACATTGACACTAGGACACACTCATAATGATTTTTACCCTATCATTTTTTAACCATAAAGAAAATTATCTTATTTATTTGAGCACAATTTGATGAAAATACTATGTGTAGGGACAAATATTATACATAATCAAAAGTACAAAGTTTATGATAAATGAGTGGGAGAGAAGTGTGGATGAGAGACTTGGACCTCCAAATATTGAGGTGGGAGAGCCTTTCGACCATTTGGATGCATACATTATAGCGAAGACTGAATTCAAGAGAAAATACAAAGAATGAAAACAAGTTTTTGAGAAACTAGGTCAATTACAAAACCTTGCATCTTGTGTTGGTCATTATTCTCGATTGCAGGTAAATCAAAAATTACGTGCCTATCGAGTTTGGGTGTGTGTTGAAGTAGTAAAATGAATGAATAAATGCAGAAATACATGATCTTTTGAGTAATCGAAACATGTAGCAGAGTATCCCATTTTTTCTACACTTCACAAAAGTTTCATGCGCAGTTGGAGATTCGATCCATCCAAATGTAATTGTAGTTATATAGGTTAGGTAAATGGTAGGAAGTTAATACAAAAGTGAAAAGGTAAAACTATATGAGTATTATATAAGTAAAACTATATGTATATCATCTTATAAGTAAGATAAGTAAGCTTTTTGGATGTTTGGGTTGCTCTATTCCCTATTATAGTGGCCCATTAGATGCCAACTTATTGGCAAACGAAGTTTCCCATTACCTAAGTTATTGGGATTAAATTCTTGGTCGTTCGAAGCCTAGAGGTTAATTCATCTATTTAAGACATTTTGGAAGGACCATCCTTATTATTAACCATCCTTATGACCTAAAACATTGAAATAAAGTAGATAATATAATCTATATTAAAAGAAGAATAAGGATACGACATAGAGCTTATCATTGACGGTTTAAGTCATAGTGCATGCTAGTCATCCAATGCATTTAACTCATAGTTTATGTTGATTAGGTACAATTGGCAGGTGAGAAGTTAAACTTCAGTGCGTCGAGAGGCGCTCTACAACCCAGTATGGGGAAGATATTGTAACGTGATGTAATGTTAGCAAAGTTTGTAACATGTTGGCAAAAAATAATACTGATAGTGAATATTATGGGAGACATCTTGTAACGTGATGTAACATTGGTAATGTTTGTAACATGTCGGGAAAAAATAATAGTGATAGTGAATATTATGGGAGAGATTTTTTAACACAAAATAAAAAATAATATCACTTTCGTAAACTTATTTTTATTAATAAAAAATAAATTTTCTAATAGGCCAAAATAAATGTCGGCCACAAAAAAAATAATATGGGGGAGATGTTGTAATCTTCCTACCTAAAAAAACAATAAAAAAGTAAAAATTTTATTATCTTTAAAAAAATATGTGGGTCAAGAAAAAAACACAAAATATAATTATCCACAAAAAAATGTTGGCCTTGCACATGGTTTTAAAACCATGTGCAAGGCATTCTAAACAACTCATTGTTTTATTGTACATGGTTTAGGAGGCTTTGCACATGGTTTTTAAACCATGTGCAAGGCCTCCTAAACAACCCATGGTTTAATTGTACATGGTTTAGGAGGGCCTTGCAAATGGTTTTAAGACCATGTGCAAGGCCTCCTAAATAGCCCATGATTGTAGGAGGGCCCATGATTGTAGCAAGGCCTTGCATATGGTTTTAAAACCATGTGTGGGGAAATGATGCAATGTTTGTTCCTAACAAAATAAAAAATAATAAAAATATTATATGCCGGCCATAAATAATATTAAATATTAATAACAATAAAATTATATGTGAACCTTAAATAAAATGATGTATCTTTTGGTTTGAATCAAATCAATGGATACCTAAGAAGAGGTTTGCACCTCAAGAGATTTGATTTATCTCGGCACTTGATAGAGCCTAGGATTTGGATCTAGGATGGTGTATTTATAACCCCGTCTTGATACATGTAAGAAATATGAGTTATATAAGCCTCGTAGATGTTGCATTCCATCCAAGTGGTATACTAACAAGGATCCCAACACACAAATATCAAGCCTCTCTTGGTTCATGAGACAATAATCATAAAATATAATTAAAACCATAAAATAAAGATGGTACATAAAATAAAGGGGTGGTGACATAAAGATGGTAACAACTTTTGATATAGTTTATAAAGCCTATAATATAAAACTAATAAAATCACATTAAAAAAACATCAATTAATAAAATTAATATTATTATTAATTATCATCACAATAACATGAATATAAAATACATTTTTCTTTAATTAATATTATTATTAATTATCATCACAATAATATGAATATAAAATACAGTTTTCTTTGTTATAAATTGCCTTGGATTTACACTTGTATAACTTTCATGTTATTGCAAATATTATCACACTCACTTATTGAAATTATTAAAATGAGGTGTGTGAAAATGTGTCGAGATATTGAACCATACAGTTTCGCTCATTTCCAAGATAAGTTTACACAACTCCATCATGATTACGAATTTGCATATTAGGTTTAAGGCTACTCTTAATTCATTTGTGAGTAGAAAGATGTACTCGACTAGAGTTTAGAAAATCAAGAAAAAAGAAAAGTAAAAGCTATGATTTGTAATTGAACATGAAACTAATAGCGTTTTTTCATTCCTGCCCCCCTACTTGCCCCCATCTTGTCCATCTTGTATTGATCTAACATTATTATTACATCTAAATTTAAGGAGAGATGGTGTGCAATAAATTGTTAGAGCATTAGAGAAAATCAAGATATTATAAGGAGGTGGTCAACCTTAATCTGGAAGATCAAAAGTATATTTTTGTTTTGATTAGACTAAAGAAGAAAACCAACATTGTTAAAATAAGAACAAACTCTCACAATATCCATAGTGAAACAAGAGACTTGACAAATCCTAAAATGTCTTGGGATGAAGGAATATGTTATTGCGTCGAGAGGCGCTCTTCAGCCCAGTATGGGGGACGTCTTGTAACATGATGTAACATGATGCAACGTTTGTGACATGTCGACAAAAAATAATAGTGATACTGAATATTATGGGAGAGATCTTGTAATGTGATGTAACGTTAGTAACGTTTGTAACATGTCGACAAAAAATAATAGTGATAGTGAATATTATGGGAGAGATCTTGTAACGTGATGTAAAGTTTGTAACATGTCGGCAAAAAATAATAGTGATAGTGAATATTGTGGGAGATCTTGTAACATTTGGTCCAGCAACAACCATAGTAAACCCAGGTAAAAATTTTAAATTTTAATTTTTAAATTCGGCAATTTATATTCCAGAACTTATATTCGAATTTTTAAATTTTAAATTTTATATTCTGCAACTTATATTTGGCAATGTGGATGAAACCAATCCGAATGACGCTAAGTTGCAGAATGGACTGAAACGAGCCTAGAGAGATCAAAATCGGTGAATTCTCTATCAAAGGAGGGCAAGGAATACTATTGCATTCAAGCATATAAAAGAAAGCAGTAGCCGCCCTCTAACTAAACTAAGCTACTCAAATCTACATCGAAGGGTGGATGTATAACAGTATACTATGAAACTGCATTTTTAAAAATAAAAAGCAGCAGCATCCTTTTTAACTAACTTAAGCTTGGCTTTGGAATTCGATATGCAAGGTAGTTTTTCTTATGTGGAATGAAATTTTATGGTAGAATATGATAGGACATATTTTTGAAAGAGATGAACAATTGTCACAATAGGAAATATCACTGTAACTACCCTCATGCCTGCCTAACCAACCAGCCATCTCCTCCTCACGCCTGCCTAACCATCTCCTCCACCTCCCAACGATCTTCGTTTGGGTAGGCTCACGCAACCATCGCTTAGTGCTTGCTTGAAAATGCACGAAAACTGAATCTCATATATCGTGCTGCGATTTCCTACGGTGTAGTATAGCCTGCTTCAATATATATATTTCGATAAGAAGGATAGTTTTTCGTACGAGAAGTGAAATTTTATGGTAGAACATGAAATCAAGTTAACATATTGAAATATATATATTAATATATATGTTAATATATATTTCAATATATAAATTTTAATATAAATATATTGGAATATATATCAATTAAATTAAATTAAAATATAATTTTAATTTTAATTTAAAAATAATTGAAATTCATATTTAAATTATATTTATAGTAAATATAACATTATATTTATATTAATATGATGATGTAAGAAAACTTATTTAAATTTCAAAACCTCTTCTCAGTTATTGGACTCAAATAGCTATTCAAGGAGAGGTTTGCACCTAGAGAGATTTGATCCTTCTCGTAGCTTGATAGAGGCTAGGATTTGGATCTAGGGTGATTTTTATGACACAAAGAGGGTTGAAGATGAAAATCACATTCTCATAAAATGTCATGCATACACCCACATTAAAATGCAATTTTGAAATATTTTCTACAATATTGACATTCCTAGTATTACTATTTATGAATACTTCTCTTCAAACATGTTGACCATAAAAATAAAAATCTAAGCAAAACAAAGAAATCTTTGCATTTTAAAATTCCATAAACCAAAGTTAACTTCAATAAACACATTAATCATCATCATATAGTTTAAATTAAATATAAATATAATTTAATATTATAAATATTCTAATCTAATTAGTTATTTATTAATAAAAATTATAATATAATTAATTATTTATTTTATAATTAGTAAATTTAGAAACTAAAAAGAAGACTACAGGAAAGCCATCCCAATGACAATGTTAAAAGGAAATAATAGAGTGACATGCTGAGCAACAAGTGTAAAGTATGCGCTGGCCTCTCTGGTATGCACAACGTTCATAGAACCAGTGGCCTCCTCAAGCAGATGGATGAAGTGGATGATATTCACAGTAGACTGGACGGGGCGGAATACAATCGTTCTCACTTGGGCGCTGGGTAAGAAATACAGTCGTTCTCACTTGCGCGCTGGGTAAGGACTACAAATTTTCAAACGTAAGGTCATATTATTTCAGCACATGCAACTTTTTCGTTATTAATTCAGAAATTCTGTACAGTTGATTTGGTGGGCAATCCACGATGTCTTTACCTTTCAAAGAAATATATGATTTGAGAGATAGAGGGGATCGACAGACCGAGGTGGGAAAGAGGTATGCCTTTTATCGTGAAAGATCTGCTGAATTAAAAACCTGAAAATAACAAATTGTTGTAAATTTAAGAAGGGAAATTAAAAAGACAACATTCAATTACGCACGCAATTCTTGAAAAGTTGAATGAGGTCGTAAACAAATGCCCAACCCATCAGAAGTACAACGCTAACTTCCACGAGGGCTCCCCATAGGAAATTATGCAGTACGTTCTTACAGTAGTGGCGAGTCATGTGCTCGCTTTGCAAATTGGTAAAAAAGTTGTTGTGCTTATTCATTTGCAAACGATGTCTATAACATATCAAATAATAACTGAAATTAAAAAGCAGGTTGCTGTAATCACAACATTCAAATCCTGAAAAGTTGGATGAGCTCGTAAACAAATGCGCAACCCATCAAAAGTACAACGCCAACTTCCACGAGAGATCCCCAGATGAAATGCAGTACGTTCTTACGGTAGTGGCTAGTGGGCTCACTTTGCAAATTGGTAAAGCATGATAAAATTGGCCAAACTATGAAATATGACCCAACTGTAAATTCTTAATCATGATGTATATAGTGGTGTAAGGTTAGCTTGGAAACTAGTGAACCTAGCGAGGCAATATGGTTCAGCAACTCCACTCATTTTCACACACATCCTTTTAATAATTTCAATAAGTAAGTGTGATCATGTTTACGCTAACATGAAAATTATAAACTTCTACTCAAAATTCAAAATATTTTACAAGAATGAAAATGTACTTTATATTAATGTTATGTCGATGATAATTTATAATAATATTAAGTTTTTAATTGATTTTTTTAATATTATTTTATTACAATTACTTTTATTGTGCAAGATATAATCTAAAATATTCATTCAGACGGTTTAAAATAGGTTTATATTTCTAATTGATGCGTATAAATAGCATTACAATTCGTTCTCTTTTGTTCTAGATATAGGTTTTAAATACAATTCATTGTGTCAATTTATATTAGGTTGTGAGAGAATGTGTTTTTATTTTATATAAATGAAAAAAAAAATCTCGAAAGCGAATCAATCAAAACTTTCTCCTCTATAATCTTTTAGAAACTCAGAGAATCAGCTGATCAGAACAAAGCATGAACCTAGTGTACAAGGTGACATCTTTTCCAGCAATATTAACAATCAAACAAATATCCAGTCCCCATAATCTACTTCATATAAATACGAATCAAATACATATTTTTTTGTCATGTCATCGATGACATAAAGAAATGATATGATTTGTCACAATATTTTACAAGAGCTTCGGTAGTAATCAACGCGTGTTAAAAGGAAACTAAGACGATGTCTTGGGACGACAATGACCTGCACTATAAATTTTCTACCCGACTTAAACCAGAGCTCTCCTTGGACATATGCTCATCTTCACTGAATAATTTGTTGAAGCTTTCAAGAAATCCTCATCCTGACGGCGACACCCTTCAAGAAGTTCCCAGCATTAAACAAATGTTTGCTACACAGAAATCCGCAGCATTCAAGAAATCCCCAGCTTTAGGTCAAAATTTTCTTTAGCTACAAAATTCATACAGGCCCAATGTCATGGTTATACGAACTTCAACGTCTTGTGACAGTTTTGTTTGCATGCTGAGCCAATGTTCACAACACATATATAGCCTCTCTCAACTTCGAAGGTCTATTAAAACATTGTGCTTTACGACTCTCTTTTAAAATCATTGTTAATTAGTAATTGAACTTAGTGGGAGTGCACATCCCGATTCATTTGTCATTTAAAATTTAGTCGGAGTGCACATCCAGAAAGAAAAAGTCATGAATGGGGCGCATTAATTGAATTTATTATGATTAATGGCCCTAATCAGCACAAACGAACGCCATGAAAATTTCAATGAGTAAAAATCGATGTTTCTCATGTGATTTCTCTTCTTGGTGCAATCGAAGATTTAAAAGTGTAATGTGTTAAAATCAATGTTTTCTATATGATTTTGAAAATTTCTAAACCATTTGCGTTAGTTGTTAATGAGGTTTTCTTTGATATCAATTTGTATTTGCAACAATTCTTATTTTCTATCTGACACATCTGCAATTCTTGATTTCTACCACTATAAGCAAAACCATCAATTCAAAGTATCATTTGGAACTTTTCCTATGCAATTTGTAGCAGCAATATCGAACAAAGCTTTGCTCAACTATGTTATCATTGTTCTGTTAGCATGAAGGGC
>LPNX010625992.1:18034-64968 GCA_001517045.1 Pseudotsuga menziesii | reverse complement strand
GTGAGGTTGGTGTGGTCGATAAAAAACAGCCCCTAACCTTGTAGGCTTATAAAGTTCATCGTATTGTTATGACCATTTAAGCTAAGCAAGTCGATCAAATGGTAGTGTCTCAAAAATTATTGAAGGCATTATGCCCAAGCATATATCTCGATGAGCAGCTACTGCCTCAAAAACCTCAAGAACATACAAAATAATTATTTGTCGAGGTGATGGCAGTAGACTAGAGATTATGTCTATCGTGTAAGATGTGTTGCGCCTTATGGGATCCCAACAACATATCATCTTTAAATTCAATGAAATGCTTGTGGACGAAGCTACAATAGATGCAACAAGAGTTCCTTTATCAAATGAATCTTCTGTTGCTTGTAAACAATCATATGTGACGCTTGTGGATGAAGCTACAATTGATGCAACAAGAGTTCCTTTATCAAATGAAATCTATGTTGCTTGTAAACATTAATATTCAATGCTTCTAGTAAGTCCGATAGACCTCAAAGTTGTAGACATTTGCAACTTACTAGATTTGATTTGCTGTGCATTTTGCTCTACGAAAGAGATAGAGATTTTTTTTGTTTCCTAAGACCCTCCGAAGAAAGGATGGACAATATGTGGAGAGAGATGGGAAAATACCTTTGAGAAAGCNATTTGCTGTGCATTTTGCTCTACGAAAGAGATAGAGATTTTTTTTGTTTCCTAAGACCCTCCGAAGAAAGGATGGACAATATGTGGAGAGAGATGGGAAAATACTTTTGAGAAAGCAAGGCCATACAGTTCGAGTTCTACTGCCCCAAACAAGTTATGCCAATTATTTTTGTTTGGGTAAACCATAAATACATCATGAATACATATATAAATAAAGAAAAACATCAGTAATNGGCCATACAGTTCGAGTTCTACTGCCCCAAACAAGTTATGCCAATTATTTTTGTTTGGGTAAACCATAAATACATCATGAATACATATATAAATAAAGAAAAACGTCAGTAATTTTATATAGATATATATGTCCATGTTATAATTTTTTGTTATTTCATAAGTTCATATAATTAGTTTTGATTGTAACATCCTGTAGAAAGCAACTATCTTGTCAATTTTCACTTTCTGAACCTTTGAGTTCATACAATTGGTTTTGGTTTTGATTCAGTTAGCTTTGATTCTATCATCATGTACAAAGGAATTGCTTTATCAATGTTTATTTTACTCTATGTTCACATTGTAGCATCATTTAGAAAGAAATTGTTTTTTATACCTTGTATTGTGATTTTTTAAAAGAAATTATACATGCTATTTAAATAATTTTTAATATAGATCCATTTTAAATTTCAAACTCCACAAAAATCAAACACTTCAAATGGATATCATCCATTAATCTAGATATAAGTTAAATATTAGAGTTTAGCTATCCTTCTACTCTAAAGCAAGAAGTGCCAAGCTGAGGAATATACATTGAGTCCTCACTCTTCAACATATATTCATTGTCCTCATTGGGTCAAAAAATATTTCATTAATAGAAGGAATGAAAAACCACAAAATACATTCATATTCCAAACAATTACTATTATTTATTCTTTCTTTACACATGTATTTTCCCTCTCCACATATGAAAGAGGATAAACGTGGATTGTGCATCATGCTATAAAAATGGTATGTCCCATCATGGTAGAGCCACAAAGGGTGAAAATTATTATAAAAGATAAAGTTCTTTTGCTACAAAATTAACACAATCAAATCCACATTACCCAACCTTCCCATTCACATATAACATTCTGAGGTATCTCTTGCAAGTTTTCAACTTACTTAGCTACAAGATGGAGACAAGTAGGGGGAAACTCAAAAACCCTATCAGTTTCAAGTTCAATTATTTCTTGGTTTTCTAAACTAGAGTAGAGTGCAACTTTTTAATTAAAAATAGTAGTAAACCCAATATGCAAACACTAAATCTAATATGCAAATTCTTCAATAATTTCACACTAAACCTACCTCCACTCATTTTCACACACATCCTTTTAATAATTTCAATAAGTGAGTGTGATAATGTTTACACTAACATGAAAGTTATAAACTTCCACTCAAAATTAAAAACATTTTAGAAGAAAGAAAATGTACTTTATATTAATGACAACATATAAAGTACATTCTAGAAGAAAGAAAATGTTATTAATGTTATGTCAATAATAATTAAAAATAATATTAAGTTTTTAATTGATTTTTTTATATTATTTTATACAATTCCTTTTATTATGCAAGATATAGTTTAAATGATTATAAATATTCATTGAGGCTGTTTAAAATAGGTTTATATTTCTAATTGATGGGTATAAATAGCATTACAGTTCGTTCTCTTTTGTTCAAGTTATAGGTTTTAATTACAATTCATTGTGTCGGTTTAAATTAAGTTGTGGGAGAATGTGTTGTGTTTTTAGTTTATATAAATGAAAAAAAAAATCTCGAAAGCGAATCAATCAAAACTTTCTCCGCTATAATCTTTTAGAAATTCAGAGAAAAAGAATATTCAGCGGATCAGGAAAAAAAGAGTATTCAGCCCAGTCATCGAAATGCCTAACATTGTAGAAAAATGGGACAATTTTATTCGACGGTCTCGCGCGATGCGATTGTTTTGTTCGGGGCTTTTCTTTACAGTTGGGTCATATTTCATAGTTTGGCCAATTTTATCATGCTTTACCAATTTGCAAAGTGAGCCCACTAGCCACTACCGTAAGAACGTACTGCATTTCATCTAGGGACCCCTCGTGGAAGTTGGCGTTGTACTTCTGATGGGTTGCGCATTTGTTTACTTCAGGAATTGAATGTTGTGATTACAACAACCTCCTTTTTAATTTCACTTCTTATTTGATATGTTATAGACATCGCTTGCAAATGAACAAGCACAACAACTTTTTTAATTTTATCATGTTTTACCAATTTGCAGAGCGAGCACATGACTAACCACTACTGTAATAACGTACTGCATAATTTCCTATGGGGACCCCTCTTGGAAGTTGGCGTTGTACTTCTGATGGGTTGGGCATTTGTTTACGACCTCATTCAACTTTTCACGAATTGCATGCGTAAGTGACTGTTGTCTTTACAACAATTTGTTATTTTCAGGTTTTTAATTGGGCAGATCTTTCAGGATAAAAGGCGTACCTCTTTCCCACCTCGGTCGGTCGATCTCCTCTATCTCCCAAATCATATATTTCTTTGAAAATATATGATTTCCTCGATCTCCTCGATCTCCTCTTTCCCACCAAATCAACTGTACAGAATTTCGTGAAGATAACGAAAAAGGTGCATGTGCCGAAATAATATGACCTTACATTTGAAAATTTGTAGTCCTTACCCAGCGCGCAAGTGAGAACGATGGTATTCCGCCCCGTCCAGTCTACTGTGAATATCATCCACTTCATCCAGCTGCTTGAGGAGGCCACTGGTTCTATGAACGTTGTGCATACCAGAGAGGCCAGCGCATACTTTACACTTGTTGCTCAGCATGTCACTCTATTATTTCCTTTTAACATTGTCATTGGGATGGCTTTCCTGTAGTCATCATGGACTGTCTTCTTTTTAGTTTCTAAATTTACTAATTATAAAATAAATATAGCTCATTTAAGTGTATCTAGTTCTCGTTTAACATTAATAAATAACTAATTAAATAATAAGATTTGTAAATAACTAATTATATTATAATTTTTATTAATAAATAACTAATTAGATTAGAATATTTATAATATTAAATTAAATTTATATTTAATTTAAATTAAATGATGATTAATGTGTTTATTAAAGTCAGCTTTGGTTTATCTTTAAAATGCAAGGATTTCTTTGTTTTATTTTTACGGTCAAAATGTTTTAAGAGAAGTATTCATAAATAGTAGTACTAGGAATGTCAACATTGTTGAAAATATTTCAAAATTGCACTTCAATGTGGGTGTATGCATGACATTTTATGAGAAAGTGATTTTCATCTTCACCCCTCTTTGTGTCATAAAAACCACCCTAGATCCAATCCTAGGCTCTATGAAGGGCGGAGAAGGATCAAATATCTCTCGGTGCAAACCTCTGCTTGAATAGCTGTTGGGCAATAGGGCAGACCCGGGTTTAATAATTTTATGTCGCACCAACAAAAGACCTACAGTGTTGGCCCTTTCGGCAACAACCTGCGCGCAGGTTGCAGTCTCACCCGAAACAGCGATGGGGTGCCGCAGAATCAGGTTTCTGCAAGCAGAGAGGGATATTACTGTACCTTAGCCTTTAATAAACTTATTAATCAATAATTACACAGCTTTATCATTCACTCATATACAACTTCGCAGATATATAAACAACCGTGATTTGCTTAACCCACTACAGAGAATTCACAGCGAAGCTTGTTATTAGCAGTGATCTAATTTATCAAATGTATACAGTTATTAATGCATAAAAGACAACAGAAAGAGAAACAACACAAGAAACCACAACACTAGATATAACGTGGTTCACCCCCAGTGTAGGGGCTACGTCCACAAAACTTTGTTTTATTCAACTTGCTACAGAACCACAGTTTGATCTGCGCACACAGCTGCAGATCCCTTCAGTCCTTTCAAGCCGTGCACACAGCAGCAGGTCTCTGCGCATACAGCTGCAGATCTTTCCTTAATATTCTTACAAAAAACCCTCTGCGCACACAGCTGCAGAGGTCGTCCACGCACACAGCTGGGACTTAACCTTTCCTTACACAATCAGCCTTAGCTTCGCCTTTCTTTCTTTACATCAAAAAGCCTAACTTTTCTTATTTACAAAAATGCCTATTTATACATCGCGCTATTACAAAACCATGGCTTCAAACCATGGGCACCAAAAACCCTAAACCCTGGATTTAAACCATGGGTTTATTACAAAAAGGGGCTTTGACTTACCCCGACACCCCTAAGACTATTTTGACTTGTAACTCCACTTACAAACTTCCTCAACAACCGCGGAGTTACCAAAACTAATGATCTTTAGGGTACGCGTCCCAACAGGCCCTTAAGACTCACTGGTGGCCCGTCCCGGGACACTCTGCGACGGCTCTGGTGGGAGAATCTTCTGCGCGAGGGTCTGGAAACGACTGGTGAGGTTGTGTAGTATGTTGTCAGCTGCTTTCTCCTTTTCCACCAACTCTTGTAACACTGAAGATGATTCTGTGTTAGCCCGTTCCTGCACAAAAGTGTCGTAGGTTTTCAAAAGTTTAAGCTGGCTCTCTGCAGTATTACTCAATTCCAATGCTTCATCAACCAGTGGCTATAGCGAGTTCTCCAGCAATGTTACCTTCGTCCTGCAGGACTCAATTTCCTGCTGAAGTTCCTTGTTGCGCTTCACTTTAGCCATATTCTGCATAGGTGGCAGCGTCTTGATTTCTACTCTGACTGCATCTAATTCGGCCTGGCGCAACTTGATGGTTTCCTGGATCTTACCTACATCTGGATGGTCCTGTAGGTTCGCCCATGCTTCGATGCTGTCTTCCATCAGTTTTGCGACGCTGGCCACATTATCGGATATCTTTGCTGCTGAAGTCTTGATGTCCCTATGGCGCTGTTCTCGGGCCTCTGGTGGAGTCTCGGGAGGGATGCGCAGTTGAAGTTCTGCGATCTAGTGCTGGTGTTCTGTCTTCAACCTTTCAATCTCGCTGCGAGACTGCTGGGCATAGTCTCTCAGCTTAACGATTCTCTGCTCTGGTTCCTCTTCTCCTTGTATGTCGGTGTGAGAAAGACTCCGACATGCCTCGTCCAGTGCTCGCATCAGTGTAGTTGTTTTATCTTCAGCATCTTTCTTCTGTTGTGCTACTTCTTCTAGTCATGCTGCGAAGATTTTGTTTTGTTTGATGGTGTCTTCCAATTGGATTTGGGACAATTGGTCTCGTGCATAGATCTCCTTTGTAATAGCGAGCTGGCATAGGTACAATTCTGACATGGACATCTTTGTATAATCGATCCCTACAGTCATACTCATCTGGGACTGGGAATCTACATCGGTCAATATCAGAGCTACGCTTGATACTTGGCCTCGGTTATCTCTGGGTGGCCATTGCCTAATATCCTGCTGCGTGGGTGTTGTAGTGCTACTTGTCGCAGTACTGGTCGCTGACTTTGTTGCTAACTCTTTGAGCTCCGAAACCCTGTTTGCTATACCTGTGAGCCCAGCAAGATGTAGTTCCGCAAACTCTGACCATTTTTTAGTAAGCGTTCCCGTAGAATTTTCTAGAGCTTGCTCCATTTCATCCAGTGTTATAGTGGCTTCTTCTTCACTATTTTTGTCCTTCGATGCTTTTGACTTTTTGCGGGACTGCGGCTTGTTGACCTCTGCTACTTCTGGTGACTTGCGCTTGGTTGATGGGTTAGGATCTGATATGGCCTTGATTGACTCCTCATCCTGTTCGTCCTGTCCGCCATCTTTTCCCTGGTCGTCGCCATCCGGCTACGAATCACTTAGGTCTTCGCTATCTTCTAATGGGTTTTGCTGTTGCGCGTGACTGGTACCTGCGCCAATATTGGTAGCTGGGGGAACTGGAATAGAGGGTTTTTTTCCTATATATTTTAACGAGTCAGTCGACCAGTGCTGAACTATACCCCTGATATCTGGTTCGGTAACTACATATGGTAATTTAAACCATTGATGTCATGGATCTGCACGGGCTTGGATGAAAACATGATGTATATCGGCACTGAAGTTTGCAGCGCCCTCATATTTAGAGAACAACTCATTGGTAAGCCGTGGTGTTCGCACAATCTCGTAGTGGATACTCATGGCATAAAAGACGAACACAGTGTTCGTCATCTATTGAGATACCTTATCTGAGGATATCCATAGGGAGGCGTGCCTCACTGCCCTCGGCATGCCTGGGTTTAATTCTACAAACTGAGCTTCGGTGGGTTCTTTCCACCAAACTAATGCAATAAGTATTAATAGCCAGGAATAATGGAAAGGTCTACCCTTTTCCTGTGCGTCACGGGCATCCTCCAGGAATTCCTTCGCAAGATATGCGGCCTAGTTGTAAGTATACCCCTCAGCGCAGTTTATAGCAATCCGGATAACCGGAGCAGGTACTTCAGTTGGCCTGCATTTTCGTATGATTTTGCAGGCTAAGAGTTCAGCTGCAAAGCGAATGTGTTGTTCCCGAATCGCGGAAGTGTGATACCCCCGTTTCCCCTTTGTCAGGACAAACCGCTCTTTCATAGTTTGCGCGAGCTTTGTATCCTCATGTTTTGATGAAAATTCAATTCCAGGATCAGGTCCTGCCATTGGTAAACCTGTGATCTTATGGATGAGTGTGGCGTGAATAGGAATTTGCTGGTCCCCTATCCATAAATAACCGTCATGCACTAACGCTAGCAACTATTTGGCCACTACGGTCACATGTATGCCGCGACCGAAATGCGAAATATCAAGCATCTTGAGTAGGCCAGCTTTGTCCATGCCCGCAGCCCACAGTTGTACTTCCAGTAATGTCACATTATCATCTGGGTATTTGATGCGGTGCAAGTATTCTGCTGGTGCAAACTGTGGAAACTTTCCATGGTCATTGGTGTCGTGATCACTGTACTTAAGCCGATCGATCTTCCGTGTCATGCTTTCGATCAGTTGAACTCCTTGTGGCAGCGAGGGTGTGGTTAACGTGAATTTCTTTGTTCGATGGGGTAGCTCGGCGCCTGGTCGAACAGGTTGTAGATACGGTGGCCGTGGTGGTGCAATGTTCTCCCTACCCCCGTTCGGGACCTGTGCTGAACTAGGGGGATCCATAGGATGATCTGCTGGTGTTTTCCCTGTTTGCCTATGCCGGTCTTGGTTTCGCTTGGAGCGAACTTCAGTTCTGGACTTTTTCTTGGCAGACCGTGTCTGCATCGGCCGTGGTGGTGCTGGGTGAGATTCCTCACAGGGAGCAGAGGCAGGCGGCCGATTAGAGCAACTTCTCAGACCCTCTTGCTCGAATTCTCTTACTAAATCATCAAGCTCTCGTTCCGTTGTCATGGGTTCACTTGTAAATCTGAAAGGAATGCAGAATACAATTTTCCCTAACTTAGGCATCTTCTTATACACTCCATCAATCAAATCGGGCAGGACGGTGCATTGAAGGCACCAAATCTGACGAAAATCTTGTCCTAGTGGTGCTCGATTTTCGATAATATTCTTAGTACATGAATTTAAGGCAATTAAAGCACTACCGCCGCCAATTTGGCTGCTTCCCAATGGTCGGAATTTAAGCCTCGCTGTGTTTTTGGTCTTCGGCAGAATCATGGTTTGAGCTTCGTGACAACCAGCACCCTCGGCACAATATTGCCCTTCGACCCGTCCTGGGAATGTCGGCGATAGGAATTTTAGGTTTGATGGACTGGCTTCTTGGTTCTGTCCCTTGGTTTGGTATTCAATTCCGTGTCGGAGCTCGGCCTCTATATACCAGTTTTTTGCTATAGGTTCCAAGGTGTGCATGAACTTATGCACCCACTCCTCACGAGGTATGTTTTCCCATGCTACATAGCATTGCCTCAAATGGTCCTGAGGGCTATTCTTCCCATTGAACTTACTTTGCACCTCTTGGAATTGGGTTATGAATCTGAGGCGCAGAAATTTCTGGCAGGCTCCCCAATTGGGAGTATATTTTTTGTGATCGGTCCACCATGCTGTTGTAGCTCCTAATGCTATCTCCAGAGTCTGCATTCTTTGGGACTTAGGTACTTGTTCTCAGAAATGTGCAATAAATTCTCCAGGGTCTGTCAACCCAACATGTGTAGGCAACTCTCTGGGCTGCGCACTAAGCCATCTAAGAGACTTAGTGATTTGCGCGCACCTATGGCCATGTAGCTCGTACAGTCGATTCTGCCAATTCTCTAGACCATCGTCTGAATCAGACATGTAGGAGCTATCACATTACCAATCTATTATGCCATCGGCATCAGGCTCAACATAATCTTCTTCCTGGGCTGTAATGTTGTAGATGTGGTCGAGAGTATCCTGCTCCCCTTCGTCTCTGATCGGTTCTGTATATCTTTCTCCTTGGGATGGGTCGAGCGGTATGATAACTCGCAGACCATTTCCTTCGAAGGTCATCTATCTCCTCTTAAGGTTGATGATTGCAGCATTTTCCATGGCCCACTCGATTCCCAACAGGGCTGGATAAGGGTTGCTGTCATCAATGATCTCAATAACTTCAAAATCCGTGAGAGTACTTACCCCATCAATATCTATTGGAACACTAAGAAGTCTCCCTAGGGGCACAATCCTTTGTTGGTTAGCTAATCTCAGTTGTATAGGTGAGCAAGCCAGGGAAGGTTTTCCCATTTATCCCCAGGTCTACTTGGGAAGGACATTAACTTCTGATCCAAGATCCAAAATGACATCAGTCATATCATATTCCCCTATCTGAACATTCAATCTCATTTCCCTCCACATTCTTCATACACGACTAATAGTTTTCTCCTGATCAAGTCCTCTCTGAGGGTCTGTGACAGCAAGAACTTTTTGCATCTCTTTTAAAGCATTCTGATTCCTCAAGAGTTTCATACAACTCTGTAAAAAGGAGGAGAGTGTACTTACTTTATCCGTCGAAGCATCTTGCGGCTGCGAGGCCGGCTGAGGTTGCCGCGTAGATACTGCTGCTGTGTGAGGGTCAACAATATCGCACTGGATTGCCTTGACTGGTGCTTGGTCTTTCGCAGTGGCAAGTGTTGGGACGTTCTCGGAGGCCTTACGCGCGCACACCTCGATAGGTTGTTTCTGTGTATTCTGAATGTGCATCGTAGCTCCACTCCGGGTGACCACATTGATGGCTGCGGCAGGTCTCTGCTCAACGAAAATCAATTGAATATTCTGGGTAGGGCCACTGCTGTTTTCCTGAATCTTGGCTATGAGCTGGGGGCACTGTTCAATCATGTGGTCGACTGCGTGGCAATACCAATAGGTTATGGTGGGGTTCCGACAGTCGCGAGCAAAATGGACAGCTTGGTTACAATTGTAACACACAACCTGGCCTCTACCTCTTCCGGTCATACCACCATGGCCGCGACCTCCAAAGGCACCTCTTCCAGAGGCACCGCCGCGGTAACCATAGCCATCATTATTCTGGGCTTCATTTTGCACTTGTAGGCGTCAGAGATGTGCTCTCTCATGAGGTCATAGCTACGACACTGCTCTTCATTATGCCCTACTGACTTACAGAAATTGCAGTAGGGGTTCTTGGGAACTTGAACATATCTCTGAAGAAGATGGCAGTTTTCAGGGCGATGTTGGCCAGTGACTCGACAAATCTCACAATATAGAACACCGGGATTGAATTGGTTTGGCGCACCCGTATTTAGGTAAGTTCTTACCATGGGGCACTGGTCCCTATCGTGACATTCTATCCGACATTGCGTATACCAGATCTCCTCTCGACTGGTTTTAGCCTTCTTCATATCGCGAAGCTCCAGGGCCATTGCTGCTAGCTACGCTTGGATTTGAGCAATACCGGAATCATCTCCGACGGGGGCAGTCTCTAGCTTCATTGCAATTTCCAGAGCCTCTTGCTGGTCAGCAACCTTCTGTTGCATGAGCAGAGTTCTGATATGTGGTAGTAATGCTATGATAAACCATTCCTTGTGCTGTGCAGGACTAATGGTAAAGTTGACTTGGTCCAATAGAACTTTGAATCTCTGGTCAAAGTCCCACATGAATTCACCGCGCCGCTGTTGAATCTCTTTTAGTTCAGTGATGCTTTGTGATTCTGATTTAGGCTTCTTAAATTCTTTGGTTATGGTTGCCTTAATCTCATCTAAAATAGGGTTCTGAATACTGGAGAATTTCATGAAGCAGGTCAAAGTCCAGTCCCAGAAAGAAGTAATGAGCTGCACGGCTCTCACATCCGGGTCTGTAATTTTCTTCGCATTCCATACTGCTTCACATAAAAACCAAAACTGTTCTGGGTCCTCTGATCCCGTGCCTTTGAAGATAGGGAGCTTAATGTCATAAACTAGGTGGGCCATGGGGGTTGTCGGAGGGTTGGGATGGGGACAGGATGTCGATGGGGGGGGGTTTATGTGGGCAGATTGACCTGTGGCCGGAATACTGGGACTTGGTTGACTGTCAGACTGCGATGGAATTTCAGTTGTAACAGGTTTTCGCTGCGGGGTGACCGGAGGGTTTCCAACCGAAGGGTTTTCTTCAGAGTCTCACTCTTTAGGATTTACAGGGGAAGACGCGGTAGCCTGACCTAAGGAATAGAAGTCAAAATCTCTTTTGTACCTTTTTCCACTTCGCAGCAAACCACTTTGCTCGTCGAAGGTATTATCACTTGCAAACATATGTTAGTACTACTAAGCTAGCAGTCTGATTCAAACAACAATATACCCTTTTCAGCCAATAGTATTTTAATCCTCAATCTTAATGAATTCAAAAACTTACCACGGGGGCCTTTGAAGAACTGCCATTCAGCTTCGCTGAAGGAGGTACTTGTGTCAATGGAAAACTCTATCACGAAGGCTTCCAATGTTCGCGTCGTCCAGAAATCAACAGCGTGGGATACCTCGTTGTTCATGTGTTGCACAAGATTGACCCTTGCGGGGGTCCACGTGGGAACCCGTCGAGCTTGGAAGTTCGTCCTTCTCTCTGTTAACCTAGACAACCACTGGTGCAACTCTATGTGGATACTACCAAAGAAAATTTCATAAGCATCACAAAAAACATACCTTTCTAAAAAGTCACGTGCGCTACAACGCGGATTTGTGTTCTCTTGTTGCGCGAATTTCAGATAAGTCTCAGCAAACCAATCACCGATTTCCGTCAGAGAGGGCCTCCAGAACATAGCCCTCGAGGTACGATGTAAACCCCTCTTGAGCAGATACTGAATTCAACTGGTAATGGAACCAATTTGTTGGGAAATAGGGCAGATTTGGGTTTAATCCTTTTATGTCGCACCAACAAAAGACCCACAGTGTTGGCCCTTTTGGCAACAACCTGCGCACAGGTTGCAGTCTCACCCGAAACAGCTATGGGGTGCCGCAGAATCAGGTTTCTGCAAGCAGAGAGGGATATTACTGTACCTTAGTATTTAATAAACTTATTAATCAATAATTACACAGCTTTATCATTCACTCATATACAACTTCGCAGATAGATAAACAACCGTGACTTGCTCAACCCACTACAGGGAATTAATAGCGAAGCTTGTTATTAGCAGTGATCTAATTTATCAAATGTATACAGTTATTAATGCATAAAAGACAACAGAAAGAGAAACAACACAAGAAACCACAACACCAGATATAACGTGGTTCACCCCCAGTGTAGGGGCTACGTTCACAAAACTCTGTTTTATTCAACTTGCTACAAAACCACAGTTTGATCTGCGCACACAACTGCATATCCCTTCAGTCCTTTCAAGCTGCGCACACAGCAGCAGGCCTCTGTGCACACAGCTGGAGATCTTTCCTTAATCTTCTTACAAAAACCCTCTGCACACACAGCTGCAGAGGTCGTCCACGCACACAGCTGGGACTTAACCTTTCCTTACACAATTAGCCTTAGCTTCGCCTTTCTTTCTTTACATCAAAAAGCCTAACTTTTCTTATTTACAAAAATGCCTATTTATACATCGCGCTATTACAAAACCATGGCTTCAAACCATGGGCACCAAAAACCCTAAACCCTGGATTTAAACCATGGGTTTATTACAAAAAGGGGCTTTGACTTACCCCGACACCCGTAAGACTATTTTGACCCATAACTCCACTTACAAACTTCCTCAACAACCGCGGAGTTACCAAAACTAATGATCCTTAGGGTACGCGTCCCAACAATAGCTATTTGAGTGCAATAACTGAGAAGAGGTTTTGAAATATAAATAAGTTTCCTTACATCATCATATTACTATAAATATAATGTTATATTTAATATAAATATAATTTAAATATGAATTTCAATCTTTTTAAAATTAAAATTAAAATTATATTTTAATTTAATTTAATGTATATATGTTTCAATATATTTATATTAAAATTTAAATATTGAAATATATATTAGCATATATATTTCAATATGTTAACTTGAGGAGGAGATGGCTGGCTCGTTAGGTAGGCGTGAGGGTAGTTGCAGTGATATTTCCCATTGTGACAATTGTTAATTGATTTCTGAATGAATATGCTCTCATGGTTGCATCTCTTTCAAAAATATATCTTATCATATTCTACCATAAAATCTCGTTTCCCGTAAGAAGAACTAACCTGCTTATCGAATTCCAAAGCCAAGCTTAAGTTAGTTAAAAATGATGCTACTGCTTTTTATTTTTAAATATTCATAAATGCAGTGGCATAATATACTGTTATACATCCATGCTTAGATGTAGATTTGAGTAGCTTAGTTTAGTTAGAGGGTGAATGCTGCTTTCTTTTATATGCTTGAATGCACTAGTATTCCTCGCCCTCCTTCGATAGAGAATTCGCCGATGTTGATCCCTCTAGGCTCATTTCAGTCCATTCTACAACTTAGTGTCATTGGGGATGGTTTTGTCCACGTTTCCAAATATAAGTTGCAGAATATAAAATTTATAATTTAAAAATTTGAATATAAGTTATGGAATATAAATTGTCGAATTTCAAATTTCAAATTTAAAATTCTTACCCGGGTTTACTGTGGCTGTTGCTAGACCAAATGTTACAAGATCTCCCACAATATTCACTATCACTATTACTTTTTGGCGACATGTTACAAACATTACATCACGTTACAATATCTCTCCCATAATATTCACTATCACTATTTTTTTGTGCCGACATGTTACAAATGTTACTAACGTTACATCATGTTATAAGATCTCTCCCATAATATTCAGTATCACTATTATTTTTTGCCGACATGTTACAAACGTTACTAGCGTTACATCACGTTACAAGACCTCCCCCATACTGGGCTGTAGAGCGCCTCTCGGCGCAATAACATATTCCTTCATCCCAAGTCCTTTTAGGAATTGTCAAGTCTCTTGTTTCACTATGGAGATTGTGAGAGTTTGTTCTTATTTTAACAATGTTGGATTTCTTCTTTATTCTAATCAAAACAAAAAGATACTTTTGACCTTCCAGATTAAGGTTGACCGCCTCCTTATAATCTCTTGATTTTCTCTAATCCTCTAAAAATCTATTGCACACCATCTCTCAAATTTAGATGTAATAATAATGTTAGAGCACTACAAGATGGATGCAAGTAGGGGGTGGGGATGAAAGAACCCTCAGTAGTTTCATGTTCAATTACAAATGATAGCTTTTACCTTTCTTTTTTCTTGGTTTTCTAAAATCTAGTCGAGTGTATCTTTCTACTCACACATGAATTAAGAGTAGCCGTAAACCTAATATACAAACAATATACCTAGTATGCAAATTCTTAATCATGATGGAGTTGTGTAGACTTATCTTGGAAACGAGAGAAACTAGCCACAATGTATGGTTCAAAATCTACATCCATTTTCACACACCTCATTTTAATAATTTCAATGTGTGATAATGTTTGCAATAACATGAAAGTTATACAAGTGCAATCTAAATCCAAGGCAATTTATAACAAAGAAAAATGTATTTTATATTCATATTATTGTGATGACAATTAGTAATAATATTAATTAAAGAAAAATGTATTTTATATTCATTTTATTGTGATGATAATTAATAATAATATTAATTTTATTAATTGATGTTTTTTTAATGCGATTTTATTAATTTTATATTATAGGCTTTATAAACTATATCAAAAGTTGGTACCATCTTTATGTAACCACCCCTTTATTTTATGTACCATCTTTATTTTATGGTTTTAATTATATTTTATGATTATTGTCTCATGAACCAAGAGAGGCCTGATATTTGTGTGTTGGGATCCTTGCTAGTATACCACATGTATGGAACACAACATCTACGAGGCTTATATAACTCATATTTCTTACATGTATCAAGAGGGGGTTATAAATACATGAAGTTTAACTTCTCGCTTGCCAATTGTACCCAATCAATATAAACTATGAGTTAAACGGATTGGATGACTAGCATGCACTATGACTTAAATCGTCAATCATAAGCTATATGTCGTATCGTTATTCTTCTTTTAATATAGATTATATTATCTACTTTATTTCAATGTTTTAGGTCATAAGGATGGTTGATAATAAGGATGGTCCTACCAAAATGTCTTAAGCAGATGAATTAACCTCTAAGCTCCCAATGACCAAGAATTTAATCCCAGTAACTTAGGCAATGGGCAACTTCGTTCGCCAATAAGTTGGCATCTAATGGGCCACTATAATAGGGAATAGAGAAACCCAAACACGCAAAAAGCTTACTTATCTTACTTATAAGATGATATACATATAGTTTTACTTATATAATACTGATATAGTTTTACCTTTTTACTTTTGTATTAACTTCCTACCATTTACCTAACCTATATAACTACAATTACATTTGGATGGATCAAATATCCAACTGCACATGAAACTTTTCTGAAGTGTAGAAAAAATGGGATACTTTGGTACATGTTTCGATTAATCAAAAGATCATGTATTTCTACATTTATTCATTCATTTTACAACTTTAACACATACCCAAACTCGATAGGCACGTAATTTCGAATTTACCTGCAATCGAGAATAACAACCAACACGAGGTGCGAGGTTATGTAACCAACCTAGTTTCTCAAAAACTTGTCTTCATTCTTCGTAGTTTCTACCAAATCCAGTCTTCACTATAATGTATGCGTCCAAATGGTCAAAAGGCTCTCCGACCTCAATCTTTGCAGCTCTATCCCTCTCCTCCACACTTCTCTTCCACTCATTTATCATAAACTTTGTACTTTTGATAATGTATAATATTTGTCCCTACACACCGTGTTTTCATCAAATTGAGCTCACATAAATAAGATAATTTTCTCTATGGTTAAAAAATGATAGGGTAAAAAGCATTATGAGTTTGTCCTAGTGTTGATGTCTACGTCATCATTGTCTCATAATTGTTATATTCAAATTTACAACAATTCGAGATCATTGCACCATCGACATGCAAACTTTCTTAGACGCTTCGCTTTGGGAGATAATTATCATTTAATTTCAAGCATTTTGAGAACACTGTTTACTCATTTAAATTCCTTCTTATTCTTTATTTGATACGCCCTCCATCCATGGCATGGTTGGATCAAAATTCCTTCCTTTCTTGGCATACTCCTTCCTATCCTTTAACCCCTATACTCCTTTTAGTCAACTTGCTAATACACCGGATATAAAGTTGCTCTGTTCAGATATAGGGAGTCCAACTAATGCACCCACCCTAGCTTCTCATTAATGTACCTACGTGAAAGTATTATCATACCAATCATTGTCTACCCTTAATTGTAGTAGGAAAGACCTCAATTAATGTTAGTGCCTTTCCTTGGCATTACAGATAGTTCAATTATTTGCCGCATCTATAAGAACAAAGCATCAACCTAGTGTACAAGGTGACGCCTTTTCTAGCAATATCAACAATAAAACAAATATCGAGTCCTTGTAATCTACTTCATATAAATATGAATCAAATACATATTGTTGTTATCATGTCATCGATGACATAAATAAATGATATGATTTGTCACAATATTTTACAAGAGCTTCGGTAATAATAATCGCGTGTTAAAATGGAAACTAAGACGGTGTCTTGGGACGACGATGACCTACAGTCTAAATTTACTATGTGACTTAAACCAGAGCTCTGCTTGGACATATGCTCATATTCACTGCATAATTTGTTGTAGCTTTCAAGAAATCCCCATCCTGACGGAAACACCCTTCAAGAAGTTCCCAACATTAAACACATGTCTGCTATAGAGAAATCCATAGCATTCAAGAAATCCCCAGCTTTAGGTCAAAATTTTCTTTACCTACAAAATTCATAGAGGCTCAATGTCAAGGGTTATACGAACTCCAATGTCTTGTGAAAGTTCTGTTTACATCCTGAGCCAAATGTTCACAACACATATATAGCCTTTCTCAGCTTCCAAGGTCTATCAAAACATTGTGCTTCACGACTCTCTTTTCAAATCATTGTTAATTAGTAATTGATCTTAGTGGGAGTGCATATCCCGATTCATTTGTCATTTAAAAACGAGTCGGAGTGCACATCAGAAATGAAAAATTCATGAATGGGGCACATTTATTGAATTTATTATGAGTAATGGCCCTAATCAGCACAAACGAATGCCATGAAAATTTCAATGAGTAAAAATCGATGTTTCTCATGTGATTTCTCTTCTTGGTGCAATCAAAGAGTTAAAAGTGTAATGAGTTAAAATCAATGTTTTCTATATGATTTTGAAAAATTTTAAACCATTTGTGTTAGTTGTTAATGAGGTTTTCTTTGATATCAATTTGTATTTGTAGTAATTCTTTTTTTCTATCTCACACATCTACAATTGTTGATTTCTACCACTATAAGCAATACCAACAATTCAAAGTATCATTTGCAACTTTTCCTATGCAATTTGTAGCAGCAATATCGACCAAAACTTTGCTCAACTATGTTATCATTGTTATCATTGCTGAAAACAATTTTCTATGCAAGGAATGCTTATTTTTTCAATAGTAGCCAAAAAATATATCTACACTTGAACAGTAGGTTCTTCTGGAGCCTACTGTAACATGTCGGCAAAAAATAATATTGATACTAAATATTATGGGAGAGATCTTGTAACGTGATGTAACGTTAGTAACGTTTGTAACATGTCGGCACAAAATAATAGCGATAGTCAATATTATGGGAGAGATCTTGTAACGTGATTTAACGTTTGTAACATGTCGGCAAAAAATAATATTGATAGTTAATATTGTGGGAGATCTTGTAACGTTTGGTCCAACAACAGCCACAGTAAACCCAGGTAAGAATTTTAAATTTTAAATTTTAAATTCGGCAACTTATATTCGAATTTTTAAATTTTAAATTTTATATTCTGCAACTTATATTCGGCAACGTGGACGAAACCAGCCCCAATGATGCTAAGTTGCAGAATGGACTGAAACGAGCCTAGAGGGACTAAAATCGACGAATTATCTATCAAAGGAGGGTGAGGAATACTAGTGCATTCAAGCATATAAAATAAAGCAACATTCGCCATCTAACTAAACTAAGGTACTCAAATCTACATCGAAGCGTGGATGTATAACAGTATATTATGCCACTGCATTTATGAATATTTAAAAATAAAAAGCAGTAGCATCATTTTTAACTAACTTAAGCTTGGCTTTGGAATTCGATAAGCAGGGTAGTTTTTCTTACAGGAAATGAAATTTTATGGTCGAATATGATAAGACACATTTTTGAAAGAGTTGCAACGACGCAAGCATATTCATTTAGAAATCAATGAACAATTTTCACAATAGGAAATATCACTGTAACTACCCTCACGCATGCCTAACCAGCCAGCCATCTCATCCTCACCCCTGCCTAACCATCTCCTCCACCTCCCAGCGATCTCCACCTCCCTACGATCTCTGTTTTGGCAGGCTCACACAACCATCGCTTAGTGCTTGCTTGAAAATGGACGAAAACTGAATCTCATATCTCCTGCTGCGATCTCCTACGGTGTGGTATAGCCTGCTTCAATATATATATTTCGATAAGCAGGATAGTTTTTCGTACGAGAAGTGAAATTTTATGGTACAACATGAAATCACGTTAACATATTGAAATATATATGTTAATATATATTTCAATATATAAATTTTAATATAAATATATTGAAACATATGTAAATTAATTTAAATTAAAAGATAATTTTAATTTTAATTTAAAAAATATTGAAATTCATATTGAAATTATATTTATATTAATATGATGATGAAAGGAAACTTATTTATATTTCAAAACCTCTTCTTAGTTATTGCACTCAAATAGCTATTCAAGGAGAGGATTGCACCTAGAGAGATTTGATCCTTCTCGACGCTTGATAGAGCCTAGGATTTGGATCTAGGGTGGCTTTTATGACACAAAGAGGGGTGAAGATGAAAATCACCTTCTCATAGAATGTCATGCATACACCAACATTAAAGTGCAATTTTGAAATTTCTACAATATTGACATTCCTAGTACTACTATTTATGAATACTTCTCTTAAAACATTTTGACCATAAAAATAAAAATCTAAGCAAAACAAAGAAAGCCTTGCAATTTAAAATTCGATAAACTAAAGTTGACTTTAATAAACACATTAATCATCATCATATAGTTTAAATTAAATATAAATTTAATTTAATATTATAAATATTCTAATCTAATTAGTTATTTATTAATAAAAATTATAATATAATTAGTTATTTACAAATATTATTATTTAATTAGTTATTTATTAATGTTAAACAAGAACTAGATACACTTAAATGAGCTATAATTATTTTAAAATGAACTCTACTCATGTAAAAACTAACGACTAAGAAGAGCTATAAAATACTCGAACGAAGGATCTTTGAAGAAGAAAAAAGAACTATCTCCAGTATTGTATATCAGGTCATTTCAGCTGTTCAGCATCTTTCTACTTTGCCTGTTAAAAAGAAAAAATCTGGCAGAGTATTGGGGAATTCTCCTCCCTTGATTTTCCCCTGTGGATTCATCGATGGTGCATCAAATTGTGATGTTGCGGGTGCTGGTTTTTGCATTTATATAAATGACTGTCACCATTTGGAGTTCATGATGGGGGTCGGACATGGAACCAATACTAAAGCAGAATTGCTCAGTTTATGGGCAATTCTTCATACTTCCCATATGATGGGGATCCCCCTATCCCAGATATATGGTGATTCACTTGTAATCATCAATTGGGTGAAGGGATCGACTGCTCTCTCCCCCACTCATCTGGTTCATTGGTGTCGAGAGACAAAAAAACTTTTTACAAGCTTCCAGGCTTTGTCTATCACTCACATCTATCGAGAGCACAATCGGTTGGCTAACCGACTTTCTAAAGATGCACTCTTTTTCCCACAACGAAAAGGTAGTTATAAAGAATTTTATGAGGATCATTTGATCTCTCAGGATTTTTTTCAGCTCTTTTGAGTTTATATAAAGGGAGTTTCTTCCCTGTCGATGGTATGTTTTGTATGGAGTCATCTTTATCAGATTGCAGAGCAGTGCCTTTTGGCACTCGCTAGATGTGGATGAGTGATGAACCTCATATGATGAGACAGTTTGCTGATGGGTTCTTATAGTATTAGGTTCCATTCCCCTCGGATGAACTCCAAGATGCAATGACATGATGTAATCCTTTCTTTGTGGGATGATTGTTATGATGCCCTTTGATTCTAATAAAGAATAACAAGGTCAGGCTTTTTTCTTCCTGAAAAAAAGAAGGGGGATTTATGCGGAAGTATTGGAAATTTAGATACGATAAAAGCCCATAATAGTTTGGAGTATAATAATTATAAACCTTGGATAATATAGAATTACACTTTTATTCAAATAGAGAGTCGTAGAAGACAAAATTCTATATTAGCAAATTTACTTCTAGTATTTTAGGATGAGTGCATTCAAACAAAAGGAAGAGGTAGTATTACAATCTTATATTAATTAAGTGAAAAGGATTTAATGGAAAACTAAGATATTGACTATACTGCCCTATGCTACCTAAAAGATATCAAATATTTTAGTGGTAGGATAAAATAAAATGCGTTTTCCCTCCGTGAACAACGCAATGAGCCTTTTTGTGCTCATTCTTTAGTTGATTATGGCTTATAACTTATTTTTAAGGAACTTGTTTGAACGCGAAACTATGAATATGGTATGGTTAGGGCATTTGCGGACAAGCAAGAAAGACCTTCTGTGACTATAGCTTCCTGCATGAATGTTCGTGCCTCTCCAACCACCTGTACTCTTTAACCATGCATGGGATAAGATCACAGAGCTTAATTTTAGATTCACGGGCGGGCTTCCAAAACGACCACTTGCTTCTGGAATGCTTAGGAGGTAGGGATTAATGTGAGCTCATAAAAGAAAGAATTTTTTTTTGAGAGTTTGTATTTACATTTTTTGGGTTTGTTGATTTATAGATACACCACGCGTTTGGGGGGAATCAGCTTTTTTGGGAAAGAAGACAGTTTCTAATTCCAGTTTAGGTTTTTTTGTTGATTTATAGAAATGACCTCGGCGATATTGGGGTAAGATAACCCTCGGCATTTGATGACCTCTTCAGTATTGAAAGAAAGATTAATCCTCGGCGCTTGTGAGGCAAGAATCTCGGCGCAGTGGGGGGAATGATTTTCGCTTTATTGGAGAAGAAGGATCTCGGTCACGCATTATATATATTTCTTTGAGATAGTGTAGAAGGCCGAGGGGAAGAAAATAGATGCATTGTGATGGCAGAGAGTGCATTGGTTGGCGTCCAGTCTATATACGACTGTCTGAAATTTCCTAGACGGGGAGCGATTTTCGTAAATCGTGAGCCGCTGTGATCTTCTTAACTCGGTACAAAATCCCATTTCTGCGTGACAGGTGTGGTTACGCCGCAATTTGGTAAGTGTTACTTATCAATGCATATATGGTAGATATAAAAATCGTATGGAATTGAACCGGGACTGTTTTTAAATTTGTCTGTCCCTTCAATAGGATAGATTCGATGCGCAAGGGTATCAAATCGATGGGAAACCACTAGGTTGTATTCAGTGTATTGGTTCAATGGGTATTGGTATCAAAGGGATGGGAAATGTTCAGGTTTTTTTTTCTCATAGATCTGGCATCTTCGTTTCTAAAGCATAGATTTGATAGGTGTAACTATAAAGTTTTAATTTACATCCAGCGTCTGGTTCTTTCTAGTGCATAGATATGATATATATAGGTACAATGAATATAGATTCCTTTTCAATATATCGAATCACCGTTGGGTAAAGAATCACTCTGCTATTAAAGGAAGGATTTATATCTAGATTCATATTGTTAAATGCCTGCGTTTTTATTAATGATTGGTGAATGCATTTGTATGTCGACGAGTTCTGATGTTATGAGAGCTGGTAAATTCATTGGAGTGTTTGCGGGTTTTGTTTTGGAGATCTGGCACATACGTTATGTGGCGACGCTCCATAGAAATGGTATATGGATTGATACTTGTGTGGAAACCGTGGCTATTGCGTTTTGTATATATATATGGATACGGTGTAAGAATGAATCATGAATAAAACTGATAGCATTATCCATGAATGAGTCCTATTCAAAACTAATAGTTGTATGCATTTTACGAACTGATAGTTGTATGCATTTTTTTTATAGTTGTATGCATTTTGTGAACTCATAGTTGTATGCATTTTTATGGTCATATGTATTTTGCGAGCTGATGGTTGTATGTGCTTTGCAATGTCCAAAATAAAGTCTTCTTATAAACGTTGTCAAATATAAGATCCAAGGTATGCATTGTAAAATGTCGAAATCATTAGTTATTGTTTGAAAGTTATAAAGTATGAATATTTGTAGATCCGATGTCTTTATTGGTTGGTGTATAGATCCAAAGAAAGAATGTTTCATAGGAATGTTGTTTGTGCATACTTCTTATAATATAGGAATTAGATTCCATCTCCAACAGTTACATAGATATATTTCCCTTGGTTCGGCACACACCTTGGTGATAGCAATTTTCTTGATGCTGAATTATTGTCTGAGGAATATATAGATATATATGTATCCATGTTCCTACTCATGTATGGAAATGTGAGATTTAATTGTAGGATACATCATTATGTGCCTTATTATCGTGGCTACTTAGTAACAGGAATTGATGCTTGAAAGTAATAAATACAATGACTACAAATGTCATACTTTATATGGTAAAGAGATTATTGTAGTATTATTGTTAGTAAGGCTTGTATCATAGATTGTTAGGATTTAAATATATGAGTTATTTCTTGAATACTACATAAGCTACATAACAAATATATTGTACGCAAGTGTATCCTTACTAGTTTAGAGGTATGGTTCGTCTACTTGTTAAAAATAACTAGTATAGTGTCCATCTACTTGTTGAGTATAAGTTCAATATTCAATGACACCCATGGGTTTGGGTATTGAATGTTGATTTAAAGTCAAGGTTCACCGTGTGTCCAAGGAGTTGTTAATGATTTTACGAGTTTATCATAAGGGTCCTAAGGGAGGGCAATTTGAGTTACAAGTGTCTCTCTACGAAGAGACTTGAAGTAAGGTAAACCATCCATGGATGTAGATGTGCCATGACGTCGTAATTATTACTATCTTCAATAAAGCAATAAAAATAAAAAAACAGATTGGTGGATGTAGCCTCGTAGACAAGGTGAACCACATAAATTGATGTCTTGTCTTGGTTTTCCTTGGATGATGCTTTATGATTTGTGTATGCTCAATTCTTAACAATGTTTAATGTTGGGTGCATGGGTTATGAATTACATTTTGGCAAATATACAAGTTTCAATAGTGTTTAATATTTTATTTCTTTGATATTATGTTAGGGAAGGGTGTTTCATATTATGTGATTTTTCATGCTCAAGAGACTAAAATGATGGAGTTGTGGATAGAAAACTAGGAAAATTTCTAATCCCTATTTCACTAAATTGCATTGAGTTATATGGGGTCTGTTACACAATGCTTCTAGCAACTCTGATAGAACTCAAAGTTGTAGAGATTTGCAACTTACTGGATTTGATTTACTATGCATTTTGCTCTACCAAAGAGAGAGATTTTTTTTTGTTTCCGAAGACCCTGAAAAGAAACGATGGACAATATGTGGAGAGAGATGGGAAAATACTTTCGAGAAATAAAGGCCATACAGTTCGAGTTTTACTGCCCCAAACAAGTTATGCCCATTATTTTTGTTTGGGTAAACCATAAATACATCATGAATAGATATATAAATAAAGAAAATCTAGTAAACCGTAAACATTATTTTTGATTCAGTTAGCTTTGATTCTATCATCATGTAGAAAGGAATTGCTTTATCAATGTTTGCTTTACTCTATGTTCACATTCTAGCATCATTTAGAAAGAAATTGTTTTTTATACCTTGTATTGTGATTTTTTTTAAAGAAATTATACATGCTATTTAAATAATTTTTAATATAGATCCATTTTAAATTTGAAAATGTACCCAAAATCAAACTTTTCAAATGGATATCATCCATTAGTCCAAATATAAGTCAAATATTAGAGTTTAGCTATCCTTCTGCTCTAAAGCAAAAAGTGCCAAGTTCAAGAATATACATTGAGTCCTCACTCTTCAACATATATTGATTGTCCTCCGTGGGTCAAAGAAATATTTCATTAATAGAAAGAACGAAAAACCACAAAATAGAGTCAAATTCCAAACAATTACTATTATTTATTCTTTCTTTACCCATGTATTTTCCCTCTCCACATATGAAACAGGATAAACCTGGATCCTCCATCATGCTATAAAAATGGTAATGTCCCATCATGGTAGAGCCACAAAGGAAAATTATTATAAAAAATAAAATTCTTTTGCTACAAAATTAACACAATCAAATCCACATTACCCAACCTTCCCATTCACATATAAAATTCTGAGGTATCTCTTGCAAGTTTTCAACTTACTTAGCTACAAGATGGAGACAAGTAGGAGGAAATGCATAATCCCTATGAGTTTCAAGTTCAATTATTTCTTGGCTTTGTAAAGTGGAGTAGAATGCAACTTTTTAATTAAAAATAGTAGTAAACCTAATATGCAAAGACTAAACCTAATATGCAAATTCTTAAATATGCAATGACGTATATAGTGGCTTAAGGTTAGCTTGAAAACTAGTGAAAGGCAATATGGTTCACCAACTCCACTCATTTTCACACGCATCCTTTTAATAATTTCAATAAGCGAGTGTGGTAATGTTTACACTAACATGAAAGTTATAAACTTCCACTCAAAATTCAAAACATTCTAGAAGAAAGAAAATGTACTTTATATTAATGTTATGTCAATGATAATTAATAATATTAAGTTTTTAATTGATGTTTTTTTATATTATTTTATTACAATTCCTTTTATTGTGCAAGAAATAGTTTAAATATTCATTGAGGCGGTTTAAAATAGGTTTATATTTCTAATTGATGGGTATAAATAGCATTACAATTCGTTCTCTTTTGTGCAAGATATAGGTTTTACATACAATTCATTGTGTCGGTTTAAATTAGGTCGTGAGAGAATGTGTTTTTATTTTATATAAATGAAAAAAAAAATCTCGAAAGCTAATCAATCAAAACTTTCTCCTCTATAATCTTTTAGAAATTCAGAGAAAAAGAGTATTCAGCCCAATCATCGAAATGCCTAACATTGTAGAAAAATGGGACAATTTGATTCGACGGTCTCGCGCGATGCGATTGTTTTGTTCGGGGCTTTTCTTTACAGTTGGGTCATATTTCATAGTTTGGCCAATTTTATCATGCTTTACCAATTTGCAAACTGAGCCCACTAGCCACTACCGTAAGAACGTACTGCATTTCATCTGGGGACCTCTCGTGGAAGTTGGCGTTGTACTTCTGATGGGTTGCGCATTTGTTTACGAGCTCATCCAACTTTTCGGGATTTGAATGTTGTGATTACAGCAACCTGCTTTCTAATTTCACATATTATTTGATATGTTATAGACATCGTTTGCAAATGAATAAGCACAACAACTTTTTTACCAATTTGCAGAGCGAGCACATGACTCGCCACTACTGTAAGAACGTACTGCATAATTTCCTATGGGGAGCCCTCGTGGATGTTGGCGTTGTACTTCTGATGGGTTGGGCATTTGTTTACGACCTCATTCAACTTTTCAGGAATTGCGTGCGTAATTGAATGTTGTCTTTTTAATTTCCCTTCTTAAATTTACAACAATTTGTTATTTTCAGGTCTTTAATTCAGCAGATCTTTCACGATAAAAGGCATACCTCTTTCCCACCTCGGTCGGTCGATCCCCTCTATCTCCCAAATCATACATTTCTTTAAAATGTAAAGACATTGTGGATTGCCCACCAAATCAACTGTACAGAATTTCTGAATTAATAACGAAAAAGTTGCATGTGCTGAAATAATATGACCTTACATTTGAAAATTTGTAGTCCTTACCCAGCGCGCAAGTGACAACGATTGTATTTCTTACCCAGCGCCCAAGTGAGAACGATTGTATTCCGCCCCGTCCAGTCTACTGTGAATATCATCCACTTCATCCAGCTGCTTGAGGAGGCCACTCGTTCTATGAACGTTGTGCATACCAGAGAGGCCAGCGCATACTTTACACTTGTTGCTCAGCATGTCACTCTATTATTACCTTTTCACATTGTCATTGGGATGGCTTTCTGTAGTCATCATGGACTGTCTTCTTTTTAGTTTCTAAATTTACTAATTATAAAATAAATATAGCTCATTTAACTGTATCTAGTTTTCGTTTAACATTAATAAATAACTAATTAAATAATAATATTTGTAAATAACTAATTATATTATAATTTTTATTAATAAATAACTAATTAGATTAGAATATATATAATATTAAATTATATTTATATTTAATTTAAACTATATGATGATGATTAATGTGTTTATTGAAGTTAACTTTGCTTTACGGAATTTTAAAATGCAAAGATTTCTTTGTTTTGCTTAGATTTTTATTTTTATGGTCAAAATGTTTTAAGAGAAGTATTCATAAATAGTAGTACTAGGAATGTCAATATTGTAGAAAATATTTCAAAATTGCACTTTAATGTGGGTGTATGCATGACATTTTATGAGAAAGTGATTTTCATCTTCAACCCTCTTTGTGTCATAAAAATCACCCTAGATCCAAATCCTAGCCTCTATCAAGCTACGAGAAGGATCAAATCTCTCTAGGTGCAAACCTCTCCTTGAATAGCTATTTGAGTGCAATAACTGAGAAGATGTTTTGAAATATAAATAAGTTTCCTTACATCATCATATTAATATAAATATAATGTTATATTTACTATAAATATAATTTAAATATGAATTTCAATTATTTTTAATTTAAAATTAATATTATATTTTAATTTAATTTAATTTATATATATTTAAATATATTTATATATTTCAATATATATTAACATATATATTAATATATATATATTTCAATATGTTAACTTGATTTCATGTTCTACCATAGAATTTCACTTCTCGTATCGAAATATATATATTGAAGGAGGCTATACCACACCATAGGAGATCATAGCAGGATATATGAGATTCAGTTTTCGTCCATTTTCAAGCAAGCACTAAGCGATGGTTGCGTGAGCCTACCCAAACGGAGATCGCTAGGAGGTGGAGGAGATGGTTAGGCATGCGTGAGGAGGCGATGGCTGGTTGGTTAGGCAGGCATGAGGGTAGTTACAGTGATATTTCCTATTGTGACAATTGTTCTTTCATATCTGAATGAATATGATTGCCTTGTTGCATCTCTTTCAAAAATATGTCCTATCATATTCTACCATAAAATTTCATTTCCCGTAAGAAAAAATACCCTGCATATCGAATTCCAAAGCCAAGCTTAAGTTAGTTAAAAAGGATGGTGCTGCTTTTTATTTTTAAAAATGCAGTTGCATAGTATACTGCTATACATCCACCCTTCGATGTAGATTTGAGTAGCTTAGTTTAGGTAGAGGGAGGCTACTTCTTTCTTTTATATGCTTGAATGCAGTATTATTTCTCGCCCTCCTTTGATAGAGAATTCACCGATTTTGATCCCTCTAGGCTTGTTTCAATCCATTCTGCAACTTAGCGTCATTCGGGCTGGTTTCATCCACATTGCCAAATATAAGTTGTAGAATATAAAATTTAAAATTTAAAAATTCGAATATAAGTTGTGGAATATAAATTGCCGAATTTAAAATTTAAAATTTTTACCTGGGTTTACTATGGTTGTTGCTGGACCAAATGTTACAAGATCTCCCACAATATTCACTATCACTATTATTTTTTTCCAACATGTTACAAACATTACATCACCTTACAAGATCTCTCCCATAATATTCACTATCACTATTATTTTTTGCCGACATGTTACAAACGTTACTAACGTTACATCATGTTACAAGATCTCTCCCATAATATTCAATATCTCTATTATTTTTTGCCAACATACATCACAAACGTTACATCATGTTACATCATGTTACAAGACCTCCCCCATACTGGGCTGAAGAGCGCCTCCCGGCGCAATAACATATTCCTTCATCCCAAGACATTTTAGGAATTGTCAAGTCTCTTGTTTCACTATGGAGATTGTGAGAGTTTGTTCTTGTTTTAACAATGTTGGTTTTCTTCTATAGTGTAATCAAAACAAAAAGATACTTTTGATCTATCACATTAAGAATGACCGCCTCCTTATAATATCTTGATTTTCTCTAATCCTCTAACAATTTATTGCACACCATCTCTCCTTAAATTTAGATGTAATAATAATGTTAGATAACTACAAGATGGACAGGATGGGGGAAAGTAGGGGGGCGGGAATGAAAAAACCCTATTAGTTTGATGTTCAATTACAAATCATAGCTTATACCTTTCTTTTTTCTTGGTTTTCTAAACTCCAGTCGAGTGCATCTTTCTACTTGCAAATGAATTCAGAGTAGCCTTAAACCTAATATGCAAATTCGTAATGATGATGGAGTTATGTAAAACTTATTTTGGAAACGAGCGAAACTGTATGGTTCAATATCTCGACCCATTTTCACACACCTCATTTTAATAATTTCAATAAGTGAGTGTGATAATGTTTGCAATAACATGAAAGTTATACAAGTGTAATCTAAATCCAAGGCAATTTATAACAAAGAAAAATGTATTTTATATTCATATTATTGTGATGAGAATTAATAATAATATTAATTAAAGAAAAATGTATTTTATATTCATGTTATTGTGATGATAATTAATAATAATATTAATTTTATTAATTGATGTCTTTTTAATGTGATTTTATTAGTTTTATGTTATAGGCTTTATAAACTATATCAAAAGTTGTTACCATCTTTATGTCACCACCCCTTTATTTTATGTACCATCTTTATTTTATGGTTTGAATTATATTTTATGATTATTGTCTCATGAACCAAGAGAGGCTTGATATTTGTGTGTTGGGATCCTTGCTAGTATACCACGTGTATGGAAGGCAACATCTACGAGGCTTATATAACTCATATTTCTTACATGTATCAAGACGGGTTTATAAATACACCCGCGTAGATCCAAATCCTAGGCTCTATCAAGTGCCCAAATGGATCAAATATCTCAAGGTGCAAACCTCTTCTTAGGTATCCATTGATTTGATTCAAACCAAAAGATACGTCTTTTTATTTAAGGTCCACATATAATTTTATTATTATTAATATTTAATATTGTTTATGGTCGGCATATAATATTTTTTATTATTTTTTATTTTGTTAGGAATGAACATTGCATCATTTCCCCACACATGGTTTTAAAACCATATGCAAGGCCCTCCTACAATCATGGGCTCTTTAGGAGGCCTTGCAGATGGTCTTAAAACCATTTGCAAGGCCCTCCTAAACCATGTACAATTAAACCATGGGTTTTTTAGGAGGCCTTGCACATGCTTTAAAAACCATGTGCAAAGCCTCCTAAACCATGTACAATAAAACAGTGAGCTGTTTAGAATGCCTTGCTCATTGTTTTAAAACCATGTGCAAGGCCAAATAATTTTGCGCATAATTATATTTTGTGTTTTTTTCTTGACCCACCTATTTTTTAAAGATAATAAAATTTTTACTTTTTTATTATTTTGTTAGGTAGGAAGATTACACCATCTCCCCCATATTATATTTTTTTGTGGCCGACATTTATTTTGGCCTATTAGAAAATTTATTTTTTATTAATAAAAATAAGTTTACGAAAGTGATATTATTTTTTATTTTGTGTTACAAATCTCTCCCATAATATTCACTATCACTATTATTTTTTCCCGACATGTTACAAACATTACCAATGTTACATCACGTTACAAGATGTGTCCCATAATATTCACTATCAGTATTATTTTTTGCCAACATGTTACAAACTTTACTAACATGACATCACATTACAAGATCTTCCCCATACTGGGTTGTAGAGCGCCTCTCAGTGCAATGAAGTTTAACTTCTCATGTGCCAATTGTACCTAATCAACATAAACTATGAGTTAAACGCATTGGCTGACTAGCATGCACTATGACTTAAACTGTCAATGATAATCTCTATGTCATATCCTTATTCTTCTTTTAATATAGATTATATTATCTACTTTATTTCAATGTTTTAGGTCATAAGGATGGTCCTTCCAAAATGTCTTAAACAGATGAATTAACCTCTAGGCTCCCAACGACCAAGAATTTAATCCTAGTAACTTAGGCAATGGGAAACTTCATTTGCCAATAAGTTGGCATCTAATGGGCCACTATAATAGGGAATAGAGCAACCCAAACATCCAAAAAGCTTACTTATCTTACTTATAAGATGATATACATATAGTTTTACTTATATAATACTCATATAGTTTTACCTTTTCACTTTTGTATTAATTTCCTACCATTTACCTAACCTATATAACTACAATTACATTTGGATGGATCGAATCTCCCACTGCGCATGAAAATTTTGTGAAGTGTAGAAAAAATGGGATACTCTACTACATGTTTCGATTACTCAAAATATCATGTATTTCTGCATTTATTCATTCATTTTACTACTTTAACACATACCCAAACTCAATAGGCATGTAATTTCTGATTTACCTGCAATCGAGAATAACGACCAACACGAGATGCGAGGTTCTGTAATTGACCTAGTTTGTCAAAAACTTGTTTTCATTCTTCATAGTTTCTCCCAAATTCAGTCTTCGCTATAATGTATGCATCAAAATGGTCGAAAGGATCTCCCACCTCAATCTTTGCAGCTCCAGCTCTCTCATCCACACTTCTCTCCCACTCATTTATCATAAACTTTGTACTTTTTATAATGTATAATATTTGTCCCTCCACACAGTATTTTCATCAAATTGTGCTCAGATAAATAAGATAATTTTCTCTATGGTTAAAAATTGATAGGGTAAAAAGCATTATGAGTGTGTCCTAGTGTTGATGTCTATGTCATCATTGTCTCATAATTTTTATATTCAAATTTACAAGACTTTGAGATCATTGCACCATCGACATGCATACTTACTTAGACGCTTCGCTTTGGGAGATAATTATCATTTAAATTCAAGCATTTCAGGAACACCCTGTACTCATTTAAATTCCTTCTTATTCCTTGTTTAATACTCCCTCCGTCCATGGCATGGTTGGATCAAAATTCCTTCCTTTCTTGGGGTACTCCTTCCTATCCTTCAACCCGTGTACTCCTTTTAGTCAACTTGATAATACACTGGATATAAGTACTTTGTTCAGATTTAGGGAGTCCAACTAATGCACCCACCCTTGCTTCTCATTAATTTATGTATGTGAAAGTATTATCATACCCATCATTTTCTACCCTTAGTTGTAGTAGGAAAGACCTCAATTAATGTTAGTGCCTTTCCTTGGCATTACAGACAGTTCAATTATTTGTCGCATCTATAAGAACAAAGAATCAACCTAGTGTACAAGGTGACGTCTTTTCCAACAACATTGACAATAAAACAAATACCTAGTCCTCATAGTCTACTTCATATAAATACAAATCAAATACATATTACTGTTATCATGTCATCGATGACATAAAGAAATGATATGATTTGTCACAATATTTTACAAAAGCTTCGGTAGTAATAAACGCGTGTTAAAAGGGAAACTAAGATGATTTCTTGGGATGACGACAACTTGCATTGTAAATTTTCTACGCGACTTAAACCAGAGCTCTGCTTGGACATATGCTCATCTTCACTGCATAATTTGTTGTAGCTTTCAAGAAATCCTCATCGTGATGGCGACACCCTTCAAGAAGTTCCTAAGAAGTTCCCAACTTCAATGGAAATAAATTTTCAGTATAATATAATATGTTTTATCAATTAATATACATATGGATTTGTTACATGTCCTCACAAATACTAGCAATTTGTTTTATCTCATTGTATTGAAAATAATTTATTCACTTTGTAATGTTTTCATATAGTTATATTTTTGTTTATCTATTTTGAATTTCTTTTAAAATAATTATTGATGTTTTTATTTGTTGACAATGATGATTTCATTCTAGAAATTTGTTGCTCACTCCTAGTGGCTGGCTTATATAAGGTTCCTACCATTGTTAATTAATTGTTAAGTAAGTTGTAGACCTTAAATATGTAAGACATATTTTCTAGCCTAAGAGATATTTGACAAGTGACAGGGAATTAAGTATAGATGTACCGAACTTCCTTTTGTCTTGAGGAAACAACACTCCATTCATGTCATTTTTCTAAACAGGATTTTATGTTCCTACCCACCTCTGGCTTGGGAGACACAATCTTAACCGAGCAGGTGATTTTGAATCGGTGAGGTTGGTGTGGTCGATAAAAAAACACCCCTAAGCTTGTAGGCTTATAAAATTCATCGCAGTGTTATGAGCATTTAAGTTAAGCAAGCCCATCAAATGGTAGTGTCAAGCTCAATCGAAAATGAATGAAGGTGTTATGCCCAAGTATATATCTCGATGAGCAGCTACTGCCTCAAAAACCTCAAGAACATACAAAACAATTATTCATTGAGGCGATGGCAGTACACTAGAGATTATGTCTATAGTGTAAGATGTGTTGCGCCTTGTGGGATCCCAACAACGTATCATCTTTAAATTCAATGAAATGTTTGTGGACAAAGATACAATAGATGCAACAAGAGTTCCTTTATCAAATGAAACTTCTGTTGCTTGTAAACAACCAGATGCAATGCTTTCAGACGAAGCTACAATAGATGCAACAAGAGTTCCTTTATCAAATGAAACTTGTGTTGCTTTTAAACAATAATATGCAATGTGTAACACCTCACGTTTCTTGTATTCGTTTGTAAGGAAGCAACCATTGCAAGGATTTTCTTGACAGAGGGCTCATGGCCAAGGCCCTTCTAAGAAACCTTGCAGTACCTTATCTAAACTTTCTAAGTTTTACTTTTACATTCTAGACTTAGGCGACTCAAGACTGTGACACACAATAAAAAGAAATCCACAAGAGAGAGAATCCCCCAAAACAAGTTGTTGACTGCTAGAAAAAGATCTGTAAAGTTTTAGTGAGTGATGACAAATGTCATAGCCACACCGTAGACACTTGAATTATTCAAATGAACTAAATTCCAGTGAGTGTTGCAAGACAACTCCTTATTGGGTTAATTATGAGACAACCCATTTAAGCCAATAATAATGAACAAACTTATTATTGTTATCCTAAAGCGGGTATAAAATTTAAATAAATAACTCCTCTTCTTTATATATATAATACATTTATATGTATGTATAGGGCGGTCGCACGAAGTTGGTTCCACTTTTTGGTGCCACTTAGGAAATCAGAAACGTACTTCCGAAGTGCAAATCAATAATGCATATGCATTATTGATGGTACGTTCGGAATAACCTGAGCCCAAACACAAGGATAAGGTTTGTGGAAATGTATATCGCATATGCGTGTTGTAATGTTAAATATCGCATATGCGATATATCACAAGTGCGATATGCAACATTTGCAAAACGCATATGCGATATATCGCAAGTGCGATATGCAACATTTGCACAATGCATATGCGATATATCGCATATGCGTTTTTTATTGCCTTGATTATGACTTATATGATACTACTCCCTTCCAATAGATCATAAAGTAGAAGAAGTTTGGGCTTCGCAAATGTTGTTGTGCGCAGTATTTGAACGCCAATGTTGTTGTGAGTAGTACTTGAACTACCCAACAAATGTGTTATAATTGATTGGAATCCCAACAACTCTTAGAAATGTCTCTCAGATGTTTTGGAGTACACCCACAATGTCAATCATAGTAGGTCGTTCTTTAGGGGATTCGTTTACACTTAGAAAACCCACACTTGTGAGTTCTCTGAGGAAATTGATATTTTAATCTTCTTTAAGTGTTTGTACCAGAATGAGAGAGTGACTTTAGTAATGTATTTGGTTGTTGATTTATCTGCATCTATTTTCACTCTATTAATATTAAGTGAATCATATGGTTGCATATGTATATGAATTTATTCCATATGAAAATTAATGTGGTTCATGCTCATTCTTAGCTTAATTGTAAGAATAGCTCATGGCTAGGATAAGTTAGGTAGAAATGCATTCTACATCTTTAAATATATCTACATAATAGGGTCTTAAAATAGAATAAAATCACAAAAAAGCATACACATCCAAACGACAATTGGGTCCACATACTAGTCAAAAGTGCCATCACAAATGAAAGAGGTTCTAATTGGGACCTCTGATTGGACATTATATCCTTGTTGATGAAGGGCCATTTTTCCCTGTCAATGCATCTTAAGTGGGCCAAAATTTCCACCATATCAAGAGGCATGAGATTCCCAAATGAAAACTAAGGAGCCTAGAGTGTTGGGTAGGAAAATTTAATTATGCATAAACATCCAACCCTCCCAAATACAAATTAATTTGGGTGGGATGATGAAAGGCCTGCCAAACTGACCCAAAGAAAGTACTAGTAGAATATAGTTGTTCCAAGCTTCATAGGCAACACAAGGAACATCCAAAATGTGCATTGGTTGAGTTGGAGGGAAACTTGTAATGTCCCTCTTATACCTAGGTGCCAATGTGTGCAGAGATTTTTTTTGTTTTTGTTTACACTATTACTACAGAGGAGTCAAATCTATTAGCAGCAACCTTGTTAATAAAGATTCTTGCACATTGTAAACAAAATCATTTGAGAATTATCTTTAACGTAATTCGCAACATGTCATTATCATAGTGCCCTGAAGACGGCTTACTATGCATACATAAATTTGTAAGATAACAGTAACATTTTTCCAATTATCTTTTTGCAGAATCACCTTCCTATACACGATTAAGGATTAAGGATTAAGGAGCAATATTTCCTAAACAGTCGTTCTTAGATTCAATTCATACATAATAAGACTTTCTACAACTTCCTCACCATGAGGACAAAAAGGGTAATATACCAAAAGCACCTAAGCTAACAATGTCAAGGACACTCAAACTGTGACATCCCAAATGAGCTGGAATCGATTCTTAGAAGGAATGCAAAACTGTTTCATTATACATTAGGACGATTTAGTTATGCCAATTTAAACTCATTTTTCGTTGCTCAATCCTAAAACATCCTTAAGGAATACCAAAAGATAACATACATATTCTTTATTTTTCCCCATGAGATCCTTATGCCATATTTCCATCCTCCTAAACCAATTTAGGAGTAAAGGACAAATCATACTACAAACAACAAGAGGTTATTATCATTGCATCCACATGCCACTTACTTTATAATCAGGCTATATAGGAAACATATACAAGTGCGTAAAGGTTATGCCCACTTATAATCATCTTGAGTTCATTTATGTTTACCTTGAGTCCATTTCTTGTAGGATGACTCAATTATTTGTCCTGCAAGCACATCATTAATCTTATACACCCACAATATCCATAGTTAACAAAGGCATGACAGGTATAATGTCTTTCTCACATAATACTATACCAACAAGCTTTAAATTATGCATGAATAAAAACCATAATGCCAAACTTATAGCAAGCATTGCTCTTCAAAGGGACAAGAATCCCCGAGGCAGCTATTAAGATACAACAGGATTAGACAGTTACAGTTTGATGAATAGAATAAATAACCTGTTTCATAATCGAATGCATATATACTGTATGGTGCCCTACCATACTTTCATCGTCTGCATCCTCATTACGACTCCTTCCCTGCGCTTCACAACTTAGCATAAAAATATTCAACTATTCAAGGAGGAAAATATAAACTCATTTTATAAATGCAGCTAGCCACTTTAACGACTAATACTAAACTAGAAATTAAAAATAAATTTAAAACTTCACTTTCTAAGTTAAAATACTGAACCGACTGAAAGCTCGACTTCGACTTTCCACCCAACCAACTAACTCTATCTAGCATGCGTTATTCCGCCTAGAGACACCCCCGAGCTTCGGTGACGAACCCACTAAGGTAAGGAGAAAAACATTCCCAAGTGTTTCAACAAGTTCCACAGTTCAACCACACCTTTTATCAACACAATGCTAACCTGCTACCCAATTGGGTGCCATTACTCTAAACTGTGCATAATTTAAAACTTCATCATTCCCCAGTATATTTTCATACCAGTACTATTTAATAATCTCTAGAAGCTTATTAATTGAAAGGATTATTGTTTTTTCAGAGAGGCTAGGGTTAGCATTAATGCCGGTCATCCAGTAAATGGGAGTCCCATTTACTTCCAGAACAAATCCAGATATAGTTACACAATATTTTGCAGACCCACGAGAAAATAAGTGAACCATGCTTAACCTAGGTTGGATAGAGAAAAAGCATGTGATTTTCGGGTCAACTTTTACAAAGATTTCATAGAGAGTTGCATTCAGATTTTAGATCGATTCACACACAATGCTCACATAACAGAATTACATGCCAAATCATTATTTTGATTTATACTAACGGCGTGTTGCCACAGCTTCACAAGCAAACTAGTAGTTCGAATTCACACACAACATTTTCATAAAACCATAACATGTGAATCATCTGACTGAGATATTCTACTAGCGTTTGCCACAGTTTCTCGGCAACGACCGGATCGAATTTCACACACACAGTATTTTCATAAAGCAAAAATACATGTCAAACATTAGCTCGACTATGCTACCAGCGCTTTGCCACAGCATTTCGGCAACCACCAGATCAGATTCACTCTCAGCGTTTTTATAAAACAAAACACACACACACACACACACACACACACACACACACACACACACACACACATATATATATATATATATCATCAGCGTTTGCCACAGTTTCTCGGCAACGACCAGGTCGAATTTCATTCTCTCGAAACCGTGGCTTAAAACCACATAAGGTTACGAGCCAAACAATTCTTCAATGCAACATGAAGATTGCAGTCAGATAATAACATTCAAACAGAGATTGACTCGCAGAAATAAATGGACTCAAACTCAGATCAATTTTGCCAGAGGACCGATCCCACAGATCCAAACTCACAAGGATAAGCCTTCACAGTCTTTTAATAAACCCCAAACACCAGAATGTTTATCAGATCAAAGAATAACAACCAAATGCAGATCATGGCTCCAAAACATAGATTGATCAAGAAGAACTTTCAAAATATCGTTCAACTAAGATTGATTTCTTTCCTGCAGATCGTGATATAGAGTTAAATATTTTGCAAGTATAAATTCGCGCAAACGTTGTGTCCACTAGATCGTGGCATAGACAATGAACACACACACACAGTATATATTAACGCCATCCCGCATCTACCAGATCATGACATAGAGAATAAGAACACAGATTTTCTTAAACATAATATACATTCATGCCATTACTGCATCCATCGGTCCCGAAATCGTGGGCATAGGGATAAGCCACACACAGAGTTTAACACCATAAAAAATAACCAGACCATCGTTCCATCCCCTAAATCTGATATCGTGGCATAGGGGGTAAGCCACATACAAAGTTTTAAACAGAAATAAAACCAGGCAATTGTTATATTCCCTAGATCTGAGATCGTTTACCAGAAGATTCAGCGAACAGCGCATTGGCAGCCATGATGCATTTTTTTCTAGATCGATAAAAGCTTCAGGCAAATCACCAAATCAAAAATAATATGAATAACAACATTCAGACCATGAACTGATCCGAGCTGTAATGCGCTGACTGGATTGAAAATAAACTATGCTTTCAACAAATAATCTGATCCAACTATAACACATTCAATGAATGGAGCATAATAAAATAAATGCAGATAAAACAATTCCGATATGGAAAACAATGTAACTGCAAAACAATCAAATGCAAAAAAAAAAAATAAACACTGATCCATTTTCTGGGAGATCGCGCCCCTTCCTGGAAATGGATTTAGGTCCTTCTCCCTTCCGGGTTACCCAACCCATCTCTAATATTATTAAGTCTCGTTGAGATCATAGAGCTTTGAAGGGCGCCCCTTCTATTGTCTTTTCCTCCTTTAAAAATGCATTAGCACTCTCCGTGACTCAACTCCCAGCCCATGTGGGATAAAACAAATAGCCTCTTTTGTCTTTTTACAACAATTCCTAACTCGGAAACCAAAATCCCTTTTTAGTATTTTCTTTAATGTTCCTAAATATACTTCTTAGCATCTGCTTTTTCCCTTTTAACTGTACTTACCATTTTGATTTTCATTTTATTAAGCCTTTTCAATTCTTGATAGCGCTTGGGCTTTTTGTGGAACATTCCCATTTTATAATACAAAGCTCTCACATGAAAGCTACGCACGACCACATTATTCACATATATTTAAAAATAATGCCAAATAATGTCCTTATATATATATATCATAATATGATGCTCCACAAAATGAAGGGAAAAGGATTATGACTTCTAAAGGTTTTTTCCTTTAATACTGGTTGTGTATCAATATGGTTTTCTTACAATTGTATCCCATCGTGCTATCTTTTAATACATATATATAGCTGTCAAAGAGTAGTTGTCATATTAGCCTCGAATTATTTTCAGCATATAAAATGTAGTGTAAAAGAGCTTTTTAACCATACATAAGGCATTATATACAAATTAATGAAAAATGTTTTTCTTTTAATCATATTAACCTTTTCTTCTCTAATTATGAGTAGGTGTCCTTTTTCTTTTATCATTTGACATTATTTGTCATCTTGCTTAATATAAGGAAACCGTCTTTGTATTAATTAATATAAGATTGAATTCCCATACTCCTATCGTTGCATGGTCCCCTTGTCCCCTTAAAATTAAAGCATTGTTTTTCTTAATCGACTCCACTATAGATACCAAAGACTGTTGTGATAGTAATTAAACACTACTCTCTATTCACTTAGTATTTACAGGCACACAACATTCATTCAATGAGTTTCTTGGTTCCCTCTTTTCCGGAAAGCCCTTTCCCCCTAGTGGGTTCGTCGCCAAATGTCATTTTAGTCGTTCGAAGCATGCAGTCGTTTCCAGTCGTTAGCCTTATCAATTATAACCATAACTTGACAGAGGTTTAAAGTCGATACTTATAGTGATATTTACTTACACTGTGAGCTCTAGGTCGAGGTGGCAAGGGATGTTACATCCTCTCCCCCTTGAATTAACACCGTCCTCGGTGTTACCAGTTTTCCCATCCTTGTCTCCTTTTCTTCTTTAGGTTCTTAATGCTTGCTTTTATATTCTTTAATCCCTCTTGACGGGTGGTATTAGGTCACCAAACCTGCATTTTAAGCATATATATGCATGTCTACTACATTGATATCTATAGCAATGTATAACTCAACAATCTAACACTATACAATTTTCATAACATATCAGTTCTATTGCCAATAAACATCATATAGGTACCAGTTTACCTGTACTGCACATACCTTTTCCTGGCATTGTTCTCTTCTTTGGATGTCCTCCATCCAAGCACACCAAGTGCTAACAGTACTTCAAGTACCAATTCAAGCCACCCAACACAAGAACGATACCATCCCTTCGTGTATCTCCTTTGTGCTATTCAGGGTGCTTTATCATCATTCTTTTCTTAGGATGTTCCTCCATCCCAGCACTCCAAGTGCTAACAGTACTTCCAGTACCAACTGAAGCCACCCAACACAAGGACGATACCCTATAACCCTATGTAGGCGTATCTCCTTTTTGTGCTCTTCAGTGTGCTTCACCAAGCTGAGGCACTCCATTCTCACACACCTCCACAGCGCCCAGAGGTTATTCTCTTCACAGAGTCCCCCACTCATGTGACAGTCCTCTAATGTGTGTGGAACGAGTCTTAACCAAAATTTCTTACATCTGGGCGTCCCCAGAATGCACAATGGTCCCTCGCTGGCCCGGGGGAAAACAAGGTAGCTTTTAACCACTACCTCCATCACCACTTCCTCGTGGTGATAAATTTCTTTTCCTTTTTCTCGCCTCCAATCACTCCATAAGTGGTCAGCACATCATATCATTGCTTCAAAGAACATCAAACTTTTTAACATAAGTCATGTCTTACTTTATTTCTCATTCACGAGATAAGAGTCTTTATACTAGTGCACTCTTTTCACCACTAAGGCATTCTATTGATTTCTTAAGCACAACATAATTTCTTTGCTTACCTTGGCTGCACTGTAGCCCAAGTTCATAAGTAAATCTAATTTTATGTCTTTGAAAGATTTGTTTCATACCTTGTGAGTATGTATGAAAGATCAATAGTCTCCATGTGTGCATAGCCTGATTTCCTAGGCTTCTCTTGTATGTCCGATATTACATTGCATCTAACCACAACTTTTCATTCAGTTCCTACATTCACTTAGCACTCATTTCATAGTTAACAGAATCTAATTGGAGATTCTTTAAGAATACCATGTTCTACTTTATAACAGATTGCAACATAGCATCTTATATCGTCATTCACCATTATTTCCAAAGAAAAACAATAGCAATTCTATGATAAATTTTTTTTTTACCTCATGGTTATGTCTATTTAGGTCGCAAGGTCAAATGCTATTGCCGTGCACACCTGAAGGGGGAGCATCAAGGGTCTGTTCCTGTTGTTTCTTTATGGACCCAAAACTTGAGAACCGATAGTTCCTATGAAAACTATTATCCCCAACCAGAAACAATTGTTCTTAGTTAACAGTAATTTGTTCATAAAGGTGTTAGCGTTTATGCAGTTGTGCCTTACTACTAACATTCATTTGGTATACTTTTGTATACCTGCATAATCCTAACAATATGTGTTTTTAATATAGTTATCCTTTCACCATCACTTATGTTCTTAGCTAGACTTTGCACATAATGAATTTAGCTACACTTGCTAGGATTTTGGGAAAATAAATTTACTCTTTTAAATGATTTTTTCATCAAAATTCATCGATAGCTACCTTGTCCCTTTTTCTAAAATGGTGTAAAGTAAAATTTTTGCTTACTTTAAATGACATGATGGGACTTCTAAAAGAGTGGAAACATTTCCTTATAAGTCACCTTTTTATTCTTTGCTAATTAGCAAACAAAAGATACAGAATATTAAATTCATATTCAGCAGTTCCTTACCAATATGTATCAGTTCATTAGCAGCCAGTCCAACTATTAATGTAAGCCCTAAAGGTTGCTTCTGAAATAAATTTATTTGTCTAGTGCACATTTATGCAGACTTCCATATCTTTGCCAAAATTTTTGTGCAACTCAAAAGAAGAGGTTACATTTGTCTTAATCATGGATAAGAGAAAAATATCTTCAAAATAGACAATATATCAACATACCTATGTACTTACCTTGTTGGGCCTCACCTTGAAGTGGACAGGCTATTCCTGCATAGGGTAAACCAATACATAATTACTTGAAGTCGCTGCACTTTAGAGTACTTGTGTTGTAGATCAACGTGAGTCCGTGGATTCCTGTTATCTCAAGCCAACTTGATTGTTAAAAAAAAAAAGAACAAAATAGGTAGAATCATTTTTGAGCCCAGATAGGCTCGAGTGTTTCGACCTTTGCTCTGATACCATATGTAATGTCCCTCTTATACCTAGGTACCAATGTGTGCAGAGATTTTTTTTGTTTTGTTTACACTATTACTACAGAGGAGTAAAATCTGTTAGCAGCAACCTTGTTAAGAAAGATTCTTGCACGTTGTAAACAAAATCGTTTGAGAATTATCTTTAACGTAATTCGAAACATGTCATTATCATAGTGCCCTGAAGACGGCTTACTGTGCATACATAAATTTGTAAGATGACAGTAACATTTTTCCAATTATCTTTTTGCAGTATTTCCTTCCTATACACGATTAAGGATTAAGGATTAAGGAGCAATCTTTCCTAAACAGTCATTCTTAGATTCAATTCATACATAATAAGACTTTCTACAACTTCCTCACCATGAGGACAAAAAGGGTAATATACCAAAAGCACCTAAGCTAGCAATGCCAAGGACACTCAAATTGTGACATCCCAAATGAGTTGGAATCGATTCTTAGAAGGAATGCAAAACCGTTTCATTCTACATTAGGACGATTTAGTTATGCCAATTTAAACTCATTTTTCGTTGCTCAATCCTAAAACATCCTTAAGGAATACCAAAATATAACATACATATTCTTTATTTTTCCCCATGAGATCCTTATGCCATATTGCCATCCTTCTAAACCAATTTAGGAGTAAAGGACAAATCATACTACAAACAACAAGAGGTTATTATCATTGCATCCACATGCCACTTACTTTATAATCAGGCTATATAGGAAACATATACAAGTGTGTAAAGGTTATGCCCACTTATAATCATCTTGAGTTCATTTATGTTTACCTTGAGTCCCTTTCTTGCAGGATGACTCAACTATTTGTCCTGCAAGCACATCATTACCCTTATACACCCACAATAGCCATATTAACAAAGGCATGACATGTATAATGTCTTGCTCACATAATACTATACCAACAAGATTTAAATTATGCATGAATAAAAACCATAACACCAAACTTATAGCAAGCATTGCTCTTCAAAGGGACAAGAATCCCCGAGGCAGCTGTTAAGATACAATAGGATTAGACAGTTACAGTTTGATGAATAGAATAAATAACCTGTTTCATAATCGAATGCATATATAATGTATGGTGCCCTACCATACTTTCATCATCTGCATCCTCATTACGACTCCTTCCCTGCCCTTCACAACTTAGCATAAAAATATTCAACTATTCAAGGAGGAAAATATAAACTCATTTTATAAATGCAGCTAGCCACTTTAATGACTAATACTAAACTAGAAATTAAAACTAAATTTAAAACTTCACTTTCTAAGTTAAAAGACTAAATCGACTGAAAGCTCGACTTTGACTTTCCACCCGACCAACTAACTCTATCTGGCGTGCGTTATTCCTCCTAGAGACACCCCCGAGCTTGGGCGACGAACCCACTAAGGTAAGGAGAAAAACATTCCCAATTGTTTCAACAAGTTCCACGGTTTGACCACACCTTTTATCAGCACAATGCTAACCTGCTACCCAATTGGGTGCCATTACTCTAAACTATGCATAATTTAAAACTTCATCATTCCTCAGTATATTTTCATACCAATACTATTTAATAATCTCTAGAAGCTTATTAATTGAAAGGATTACTATTTTTTCAGAGAGGCTAGGGTTAGCATTAATGCTGATCATAAAGTAAATGGGAGTCCCATTTACTTCCAGAAAAAATACAGATATAGTTACACATAATTTTGTAGACCCACGAGAGAATAAATGAACCATGCTTAACCCAGGTTGGATAGAGAAAAAGCATATGATTTTCGGGTTGACTTTTACAGAGATTTCATAGAGAGTTGCATTCATATTTCAGATCGATTCACACACAATGCTCACATAACAGAATTACATGCCAAATCATTATTTCGATTTATACTAACGGTGTGTTGCCACAGCTTCACAAGCAAACTAGTAGTTCGAATTCACACACAGCATTTTCATAAAACCATTACATGTGAATCATCCGACCAAGATATTCTACCAGCGTTTGCCAAAGTTTCTCGGCAATGACCAGATCGAATTTCACACACACAGTATTTTCATAAAGAAAAAATACATGTCAAACATTAGCTCGACTATGCTACCAGCACTTTGCCACAGCATTTCGGCAACCACCAGATCGGATTCACTCTCAGCGTTTTTATAAAATATATATATATATATGTATATATATATGTATATATATATATATATATATTTTATAAAAATATATATATCAATCATTAGCGTTTTCCACGGTTTCTCGGCAACGACCAGATCGAATTTCATTCTCTCCAAACCGTGGCTTAAAACCACATAAGGTTACTACTCAAACAATTCTTCAATGCAACATGAAGATTGCAGTTAGATAATAACATTCAAACATAGATTGACTCTTAGAAATAAATGGACTCAAACTCAGATCAATTTTTCCAGAGGACCGATCCCACAGATCCAAACTCACAAAGATAAGCCTTCACAGTCTTTTAATAAACCTGAAACACCAGAATGCTTATCAGATCAAAGAATAACAACCAAATGCAGACCGTGGCTCCAAAACAGAGATTGATCAAGAAGAACTTTCAAAATATCGTTCAACTAAGATCGATTTATTTCCTGCAGATCGTGATATAGAGTTAAAGAATTCGCAAGTATAAATTCATGCAAACGTTGTGTCCACTAGATCGTGGCATAGACAATGAACACACACACACAGTATAGATTAACGCCATCCCGCATCTACCAGATCGTGACATAGAGAATAAGAACACAGATTTTCTTAAACGTAATATACATTCATGCCATTACTGCATCCATCGGTCCCGAAATCGTGGGCATAGGGATAAGCCACACATAGAGTTTAACACCATAAAAAATAACCACACCATCGTTGCATCCCCTAAATCTGAGATCGTGGCATAGGGGGTAAGCCACATACAGAGTTTTAAATAGAAATAAAACCAGGCAATTGTTATATTCCCCAGATCCGAGATCGTTTACCAGAAGATTCAGCAAACAGCACCTTGGCAGCCATGATGCATTTTTTTCTAGACCGATAAAAGCTTTAGGCAAATCACCAAATCAAAAATAATATGAATAACAACATTCAGACCATGAACCGATCCGAGCTGTAATGCGCTGACTGGATTGAAAATAAACTATGCTTTCAACAAATAATCCGATCCAGCTATAACACATTCATCGAATGGAGCATAATAAAATAAATGGAGATAAAACAATTTCGATATGGAAAACAATGTAACTGCAAAACAATCAAATGCAAAAAAAAAAAAAAACACTAATCCATTTTCTGGGAGATCGTGCCCCTTCCTGGCAATGGACTTAGGTCCTTCTCCCTTCAACGTTACCCAACCCATCTCTAATATTATAAACTCTCGTTGACATCATAGAGCTTTGAAGGGCACCCCTTCTATTGTCTTTTCGTCCTTTAAAAATGCAGTAGCACTCTCCGCGTCTCGACTCCCAGCCCATGTGGGATAAAACAAATAGCCTCTTTTGTCTTTTTACAACAATTCCTAACTCGGCAACCAAAATCCCTTTTTAGTATTTTCTTTAATGTTCCTAAATATACTTCTTAGCATCTGCTTTTTCCCTTTTAACTGTACTTACCATTTTGATTTTAATTTTATTAAGCCTTTTCAGTTCTTGAAAGCGCTTGGGATTTTTGTGGAACATTCCCATTTTATAATACAAAGCTCTCACATGAAAGCTACACATGACCACATTATTCACATATATTTAAAAATAATGCCAAATAAGGTCCTTATATATATATCATAATATGATGCTCCACAAAATGAAGGGAAAAGGATTATGACTTCTAAAGGTTTTTTCTTTTAATACTGGTTGTGTATCAATATGGTTTTCTTACAATTGTATCCCTTTGTGCTATCTTTTAATACATATATATAGCTGTCAAAGAGTAGTTGTCATATTAGCCTCGAATTATTTTCAGCATATAAAATGTAGTGTAAAAGAGCTTTTTAACCATACATAAGGCATTATATACAAATTAATGAAAAATGTTTTTCTTTTAATCATATTAACCTTTTATTCTCTAATTATGAGTAGGTGTCCTTTTTCTTTTATCATTTGATATTATTTGTCATCCCGCTTAGTATAAGGAAACTGTCTTTGTATTAATTAATATAAGATTTAATTCCCATACTCCTATCGTTGCATGGTCCCCTTGTCCCCTTAAAATTAAAGCATTTTTTTTTCTTAATCGACTCCACTATAGATACCAAAGACTGTCATGCTAGTAATTAAACACTACTCTCTATTCACTTAGTATTTACAGGTACACAACATTCATTCAATGAGTTTGTTGGTTCCCTCTTTTCCGGAAAGCTCTTTCCCCCTAGTGGGTTCGTCGCCAAATGTCATTTTAGTCGTTCGGAGCATGCACTCGTTTCCAGTCATTAACCTTATCAATTATAACCATAACTTGACAGAGGTTTAAAGTCGATACTTACAGTGATATTTACTTACACTGTGAGCTCTAGGTCGAGGTGGCGAGGGATGTTACAAAACTCAACACATTTGTCGCCTAATTTGAACTCCCTTTCTTATATTTAAAGACCACGTGAAAGTATTGTAGGTAGGAGGCATGTTTGAGATGGAATTGTTTTTAACTCTTAGACTATGAATTCAAAAGATTAAGGGATGATTATTAGTACAAAAATTGTTTTCCTTATCCAAAACATAATGGCACCATTGCCTCAAGGCCTTCAATGGATCTCAAAATTATTTATCATACGTGTTGTACTTAAGATTGGCGTTTGTCAAAGTCTTTGAATGATAGTTAGTGGGATGACCAACCCATTTTAATATGGCACTGGTAGCATAGTGTAAAGCCTTTGTCTCAATCTCAAAGGGATATTGCGAATCCAAAATGTGCAAAACCAATTTCAAATACAATTTAGTGTTTGAGTTCCAAGAACTCTCATCCATTAACTTTCTTAGGAAAACACAAGTGGATTGGAGAGTTGATGTAGGGGGTATGAAATGTGAGATAAATGAGTAGTAGAATGTTGATAAAAATTTAGGCCACTGATAAATACTTTTTCAAGCAACAACAATGAGGGGATGAGCCAGTTAGCAAGAGCTTGTACATTGGCAAGATGAACACCTATTCCAATTTTATCAATAAGAAGTCCTAGATAGTGAATGGAGGTTTCCCAATATAATACTTTTTGTGAGTAACCTGCAATTTGTGAGTTCGAAGTAGCTTTAGTACCTAGTGCACACATAGGTTCTCTTCCTATGTTTTACTAAAT
>LPNX010625992.1:4116-16871 GCA_001517045.1 Pseudotsuga menziesii | reverse complement strand
TTCCACCCACCAGTCGAGCACACATTTCCATAGACTGGTGCATTGAACCAAATATAAAGGCTAATTGGATGGATCATTGGTATATGGTCTTCGATGAAGACCCCCATGGAAATAGGGACATCCCATTTTATTTCCTTAGGAAGTTGTATGCAGAATTCATCCTAGGGAAACATGTTAACTACTTTGATCTCTTAGGAAACCGAGGTGTTGGTCGTGGGATGCCCCAAGATAGCGAAGGAGCCATGACAGATCCCAACCATGTGCCACGCCCACCATGCACACTAAAACCCCCTCGGGTATATCCTCATGTTGGTCCTGTCATTAAGTATACACAGGAGGCATTACTTGACATGGCAGAGACATTGCTTGAGCATGAGACTGATGTCCAAGGCAATGTAGACCAAGGGGTTAGAACTTCTACGGTGGGCCCATCTATAGATCTCAAAAGAGATGCAGAGTCCTAAGAGCGTCGTGTTACTCCACACCCTTGCACGAGGTGTAGAGGCATATGCTATGGCCTTGCTTTCGACTTCCGAGATGATGGATTACTTCGCTTGGCAAGTAAAACTCATTATTTTAATAAATTATATTTTTTTTCATGTCAAAATCTTCAATTGTTTTGCACTTTATTTCTATTTAATTATCTAACATTTTTTGTGAACAAATATACAGCTGGTGTCCCATGGCACACCGCAGTCGCATAGTCCGTCGATCAATGTAGAGAACATTGATGCGGCCGTCAATATTGCTCATGAGTTTGGTTCTTCAACAATAGGGGTAAGAACTATACTTTTTAATTTGTCAACTTTATTTATATATTTATAGTATAGATTCTAATGTATTCAATATGTATCCTAATTTTGATACTTGACATGTTTTGTGCAGGTTTCCAGGAAGAGTATATTGTCTCGCAGCCTATTCCCTCTCATGCAGAGGTAGATTCGCAGACACACATATTATTTGAAATATGCTTTTAATTATATATATGCTTTTAATTATGTTTCACTTTGTTTGGAAAAATCATTTTGTAACTTACATATGGCTTTGACATATGTTACTTTATGTAGGAACCTGTTGTGACAGTGGTGCTTGAAGAGCACCAAAGCGAGGTTGTTGTCAACCCACCTCTTCCCCCCAAATAGGTATGTATGTTTCGCTTTCTTTGGTAGTTCATCATTTTCCTTCCAGGTAGTATATATGTCTCTGATTCACTATTTTATATGAAATTGACATATATATGCTACTTTATATGCAGGCCCCTAGTGAGGCACCGGTGCGTGAGGAGCACCAAACTGGTGGCCCACCATTGACGAGCCAGCAGGTATGTTTATGTAGATCACTTTCTTTGTACGTTTGTGTACATATCTAGATCAAGTAACATTCAATATGTATCCTAATTTTGATATGTAACATGTTTTATGCAGGTTGCCCATGATGAGTATATTGTGTCGCAGCCTATTCTTTACACATGTATTTTCCCTCTCCACATATGAAAGAGGATAAACGTGGATCCTCCATCATGCTATGAAAATGGTAATGTCCCATCATGGTAGAGCCACAAAGGGCGAAAATTATTATAAAAAATAAAATTCTTTTGCTACAAAGTTAGCACAATCATTCCACATTACCCAACCTTCCCATTCACATATAAAATTCTGAGGTATCTCTTGCAAGTTTTCAACTTACTTAGCTACAAGATGGAGACAAGTAGGGGGGAATGCAAAAACTCTATCAGTTTCAAGTTCAATTATTTCTTGGTTTTCTAAACTCGAGTAGAGTGCAACTTTTTAATTAAAAATAGTAGTAAACCTAATATGCAAACACTAAACCTATTATGCAAATTCTTAAATATGCAAATTCTTAATCATGATGTATATAGTGGTGTAAGGTTAGGTTGGAAACTAATGGACCTAGCTAGGCAATATGGTTCAGCAACTCTACTCATTTTCAAGCACATCCTTTTTAAAATTTCAATAAGTGAGTGTGATAATGTTTACACTAACATGAAAGTTATACACTTCCAATCAAAATTCAAAACATTTTAGAAGAAAGAAAATATACCTTATATTAATGTTATGTCAATGATAATTAATAATAATATTAAGGTTTTAATTGATGTTTTTTTTATATTATTTTGTTACAATTCCTTTTATTGTGTAAGATATAGTTTAAATATTCATTGAGGGGGTTTAAAATAGGTTTGTATTTCTAATTGATGGGTATAAAGAGCATTACAATTCGTTCTCTTTTGTGCAAGATATAGGTTTTAAATACAATTCATTGTGTCGGTTTAAATTAGGTTGTGAGAGAATCTGTTTTTATTTTATATAAATGAAAAAAAATCTCGAAAGCGAATCAATCAAAACTTTCTCGAAAGCGAATCAATTCAGAGAAAAAGAGTATTCAGCGGATCAAGGAAAAAAGTATTCAGCTCAATCATCGAAATGCCTAGCATTGTAGAAAAATGGGACAATTTGATTCGACGGTCTCGCGCGATGCGATTGTTTTGTTCGGGGCTTTTCTTTACAGTTGGGTCATATTTCATAGTTTGGCCAATTTTATCATGCTTTACCAATTTGCAAACTGAGCCCACTAGCCACTACCGTAAGAATGTACTGCATTTCATCTGGGGACCTCTCGTGGAAGTTGGCGTTGTACTTCTGATGGGTTGCGCATTTGTTTACGAGCTCATCCAACTTTTCAGGATTTGAATGTTGTGATTACAGCAACCTGCTTTTTAATTTCACTTATTATTTGATATGCTATGGACATCGTTTGCAAATGAATAAGCACAAGAACTTTTCTAATTTTATCATGTTTTACCAATTTGCAGAGCGAGGACATGACTAGCCACTAGTGTAAGAACGTACTGCATAATTTCCTATGGGGACCCCTCGTGGAAGTTGGCGTGGTACTTCTGATGGGTTGGGCATTTGTTTACGACTGCATTCAACTTTTCAGGAATTGCATGCGTAATTGAATGTTGTCATTACAACAATCTTTTTAATTTCCCTTCTTAAATTTACAACAATTTGTTATTTTCAGGTTTTTAATTGAGCAGATCATTCAGGATAAAAGGCATACCTCTTTCCCACCTCGGTCGGTCGATCCCCTCTATCTCTCAAATCATATATTTCCTTGAAATTTAAAGACACCGTGGATTGCCCACCAAATCAACTGTACAGAATTTTTGAATTAATAACGAAAAAGTTGCATGTGCTGAAATAATATGACCTTACATTTGAAAATTTGTAGTCCTTACCAAGCGCGCAAGTGAGAACGATTGTATTCCGCCCCGTCCAGTCTACTTGAATATCATCCACTTCATCTAGCTGCTTGAGGAGGCCGCTGGTTCTATGAACGTTGTGCATACTTTACACTTGTTGCTCAGGATGTCACTCTATTATTTCCTTTTAACATTGTCAATGGGATCGCTTTCCTGTAGTCATTATGGACTGTCTTCTTTTTGGTTTCTAAATTTAGTAATTATAAAATAAATATAGCTCATTTAACTGTATCTAGTTCTGGTTTAACATTAATAAATAACTAATTAAATGATAATATTTGTAAATAACTAATTATATTATAATTTTTATTAATAAATAATTATATTATAATTTTTATATTTATAATATTAAATTAAATTAAATTTATATTTAATTTAAACTATATGATGATGATTAATGTGTTTATTAAAGTCAACTTTGGTTTATGGAATTTTAAAATACAAAGATATTTTTGTTCGGCATAGATTTTTATTTTTATGGTCAAAATGTTTTAAGAGAAGTATTCATAAATAGTAGTACTAGGAATGTCAATATTGTAGAAAATATTTCAAAATTGCACTTTAATGTGGGTGTATGCATGACATTCTATGAGAAAGTGATTTTCATCTTCAACCCTCTTTGTGTCATAAAAACCACCCTAGATCCAAATCCTAGCCTCTATCAAGCTTCCAGAAAGATCAAATCTCTCTAGGTGCAAACCTCTCCTTGAATAGCTATTTGAGTGGAATAATTGAGAAGAGGTTTTGAAATATAAATAAGTTTCCTTACATCATCATATTAATATAAATATAATGTTATATTTACTATAAATATAATTTAAATATAAATTTCAATTTTTTTAAAATTAGAATTAAAATTATATTTTAATTTAATTTAATTTATATATATTTCAATATATTTATATTAAAATTTATATATTGAAATATATATTAACATATATATTTCAATATGTTAACGTGATTTCATGTTATGCCATAAAATTTCTCTTCTTGTACGAAAAACTATCGTGCTTATGGAAATATATATATTGAAGTAGGCTATACCACAGTGTAGGAGATCGCAACACGAGATATGAGATTCAGTTTTCGCCCATTTTCAAGCAAGCACTAAGCAATGGTTGCATGAGCCTGCCCAAACGGAGATCGTAGGGAGGTGGAGATCGCTGGAAGGTGGAGAAGATGATTAGTGAGCCGTGAGGAGTAGATGGCTGGCTGGTTAGGCAAGCATGAGGGTAGTTACAATGATATTTCCTATTGTGACAAATGTTCATTGATTTCTGAATGAATATGATTGCCTCGTTGCATATCTTTCAAAAATATGTCTTATCATATTCTACCATAAAATTTCGTTTCCCGTAAGAAAAACTACCCTCCATATCGAATTCCAAAGCCAAGCTTAAGTTAGTTAAAAAGGATGCTACTGCTTTTTATTTTTAATATTCATAAATGTAGTTGCATAATATACTGTTATACATCCACGCTTCGATGTAGATTTGAATAGCTTAGTTTAGTTAGAGGGCGGTTGCTCCTTTCTTTTATATGCTTGAATGTCCATTCTGCAACTTACCGTCACTAGGGCTAGTTTTTTCGACGTTGCCAAATATAAGTTGCAGTATATAAAATTTAAAATTTAAAAATTCAAATATAAGTTGTGGAATATAAATTGCCGAATTTAAAATTCTTAACTAAGTTTACTGTGGGTGTTGTTGGACCAAACCTTACAAGATCTCCCACAATATTCACTATCACTATTATTTTTTGCCGACATGTTACAAACGTTACATCATGTTACAAGATCTCTCCCATAATATTCACTATCACTATTGTTTTTTATATGCTTGAATGCAGTAGTATTCCTCGCCCTCCTTTGATAGAGAATTCACTGATTTTGATCCCTGTAGGCTCGTTTCAGTCCACTCTGCAACTTAGCGTCATTGGGGATGGTTTCGTCCACATTGCCAAATATAAGTTGTAGAATAAAAAATTTAAAATTTAAAAATTCGAATATAAGTTGTGGAATATAAATTGCCGAATTTAAAATTTAAAATTTAAAATTTTTACCTTGGTTTACTGTGGTTGTTGCTGGACCAAATGTTACAAGATCTCCCACAATATTCACTATCACTATTATTTTTTGCCAACATGTTACAAACATTACATCACGTTACAAGAACTCTCCCATAATATTCACTATCACTATTATTTTTTGCCGATATGTTACAAACATTACTAACGTTACATCACATTACAAGATCTCTCCCATAATATTCAGTATCACTATTATTTTTTAACGACATGTCACAAACGTTACTAACGTTACATCACGTTACATCATGTTACAAGACCTCCCCCATACTGGGTTGTAGAGTGCTTCTCGGCGCAATAAAATATTCCTTCATCCCAAGACCTTTTAGGACTTGTCAAGTCTCTCTTTTCACTATGGAGATTGTGAGAGTTTGTTCTTATTTGAACAATGTTGGTTTTCTTCTTTAGTCTAATCAAAACAAAAGGATACTTTTGATCTTCCAGATTAAGCTTGACTGCCTCCTTATAATATCTTGATTTTCTCTAATCCTCTAACAATTTATTGCACACCATCTCTACTTAAATTTAGATGTAATAATAATGTTAGATCACTACAAGATGGAAAATATGGAGGCAAGTAGGGGGGCGGGAATGAAAAAACCCTATTAGTTTCGCGTTCAATTACAAATCATAGCTTTTACCTTTCTTTTTTCTTGCTTTTCTAAACTCCAGTCGAGTGCATCTTTCTACTCACACATGAATTAAGAGTAGCCGTAAACCTTATATGCAAATTCTTAATCATGATGGATTTGTGTAAACTTATCTTGGAAACGAGCGAAACTGTATGGTTCAGCATCTCGACCCATTTTCACACACCTCATTTTAATAATTTCAATAAGTGAGTGTGATAATGTTTGCAATAACATGAAAGTTATACATGTGTAATCTAAATCCAAGGCAAATTATAACAACGAAAAATGTATTTTATATTCATATTATTGTGATGATAATTAATAATAATATTAATTAAAGAAAAATGTATTTTATATTCATGTTATTGTGATGATAATTAATAATAATATTAATTTTATTAATTGATTTTTTTTAATGTGATTTTATTAGTTTTATATTATAGGATTTATAAACTATATCAAAAGTTGTTACCATCTTTATGTCATCACCCCTTTATTTTATGTACCATCTTTATTTTATGGTTTTAATTATATTTTATGATTATTGTCTCATGAACCAAGAGAGGCTTGATATTTGTGTGTTGGGATCCTTGCTAGTATACCACATGTATGGAACGCAACATCTACGAGGCTTATATAACTCATATTGCTTACTTGTATCAAGACGGGGTTATAAATACACCAGTGTAGATCCGAATCCTAGGCTCTATCAAGCGCTGAGATGGATCAAAGCTCTCGAGGTGCAAACCTTTTCTTAGGTATCCATTGATTTGATTCAAACCAAAAGATACGTCTTTTTATTTAAGGTCCACATATAATTTTATTATTATTAATATTTAATATTATTTATGGCCGGCATATAATTTTTATTATTATTTTTTATTTTGTTAGGAACGCATCATTTCCCCACACATGGTTTTAAAACCATATGCAAGGCCCTCCTACAATCATGGGCTGTTTAGGAGGCCTTGCACATGGTCTTAAAACCATTTGCAAGGCCCTCCTAAACCATGTACAATTAAACCATGGGTTGTTCAGGAGGCCTTGCACATGGTTTAAAAACCATGTTCAAAGCCTCCTAAACCATGTACAATAAAATGATGAGTTGTTTAGAATGTCTTGCACATGATTTTAAAATCATGTGCAAGGGCAACATTTTTTGCGGAGAATTAAATTTTGTGTTTTTTTCTTGACCCACATATTTTTTTAAATATAATTAAATTTTTACATTTTTATTGTTTTGTTAGGTAGGAATATTACAACATCTCCCGCATATTATATTTTTTTGTGGCCGACATTTATTTTGGCCTATTACAAAATTTATTTTTTATTAAGAAAAATAACTTTACGAAAGTGATATTAATTTTTATTTTGTGTTACAAAATATCTCCCATAATATTCACTATCACTATTATTTTTTCCCAACATGTTACAAACATTACTAACGTTACATCACGTTACAAGATGTCTCCCATAATATTCACTATCAGTATTATTTTTTGCCAACATGTTACAAACTTTACTAACATGACATCACGTTACAAGATCTTCCCCATACTGGGTTGTAGAGCGCCTCTCGGCGCAATGAAGTTTAACTTCTCGCTTGCCAATTGTACCTAATCAACATAAACTATGAGTTAAACGCATTGGCTGACTAGCATGCACTATGACTTAAACCGTCAATGATAAGCTCTATGCCGTATCCTTATTCTTCTTTTAATATATATTATATTATCTACTTTATTTCAATGTTTTAGGTCATAAGGATGGCTAATAATAAGGATGGTCCTTCCAAAATGTCTTAAACAGATGAATTAACCTCTAGGCTCCCAACGACCGATAATTTAATCCCAATAACTTAGGCAATGGGCAACTTCGTTTGCTAATAAGTTGGCATCTAATGGGCCACTATAATAGGGAATAGAGCAACCCAAACATCTGAAAAGCTTACTTATAAGATGATATATGGGTGTGTGCAAGAATTTGAGGGACCTTTTAGATGCAATCTTACTTTTTAGGAACACGCTCACGTTACATAGAAAAATAACACTCTCCTCTTCCATAGCACTTGGAATAGTAAATCCGAGCCTGACATATCAGCAGACATGTATGCCAGGTAACAATAACGAGCACGCATTATAGAACTCCAAAACGTGCACGCGTTTTGTAACTCTATAACGCGTGCGCGCTGTGTAAATCTAAAAACAAATAAAAAAACACACAGTCCCGACCCGAGAGTCATTTTCACCAAACAGGATCGCGAGGACGACGGCGTGCCCGTGCCCTAGGAGCTTGGAAGAGTGCCCATTCCTCGATTTGAAGACAAATCCTCCAGTGAATCATCATATTAACAGGTAATTCATTCACCCATAGCTTTTTTTTTCAATTAGATACTTAAATTACCATTTTTTATTTGTAAATGCAATAAAAACCATAAAAAAATAAACAACCATCTCATAGCCAAAACACCAACCAACCAAAGATGATGATATGCCAATGCCTTTCCCAAGACTAAACACATAAATTGTTCACATACAATTGACAGAAATGTTTCTAGGCAATGCCATTGGAAAAAACCCTATTGACATGCATTATGTAGGAAGACTAAACTTTTTATTTTCTTTTTCCCTCATAAAAAACAATTTAGATGCTATTCTATATCTAATCAAATGAAACTCTCTAGTACATAAAAAAAAATAGAATAGTCAATAACCCAAACAATTACATGACCAAAAGAGCCTACCCTTCAAGAGAAATTCACCAACAAACCAAATATTGCCTAAAAATCTACATCATTTGCCATACATATGAATTAAGGCCTTTAAAATTACAAGCAAGCCAAAATTCCTAGATATTGTGAAAACCATAACCATTAGAAAAAAAACCACTCTCACTAGAATCTAGGAAGAATAAACAAACATCTTTTCAATATGACTGGAAGCATAAACAAGCATATTTTCAAAAAGTGATGAAAGAACTCGTACTCGCTATAGAACCATGGACAATTTCATAATGGCATTCCCTATTAATCTTCCCATATAGAAGAAATATGGAATTTCAAAACATTTATTACACACCTAAAAACTTGTGCCAACTGGGGAAATAGTGCCAAAGTCTGTTGTACACTGTACAACTTATGTACACGTTGAACTAACCTCGAAATCCATGCCAAATTAGTCCCAAATAGAAATAGACATGTATGGCCCAACTTGGAAATAAGGTATAGGCTATATGGCCCCTGAAACCTCTCTTAAATGCTGTTGTACATACCGATTTTTGATGTTGTATGGACAATACCATAAATACCTCAATTTCCATTGCTAGGCTATTGGAAACTTCCTCTTCCTCGATTTCTTGCAATGGATGTCTTGGGAAGTGCGCTCTCCTTCCCTCCTTTGAATTTGCGCCCTCTTTTCTCTTGCTACAGTACTCTTCCTCACTCTTTTTTTCTTCGGCTCCAAAATATCTCTCATTCATAATGTGCCTCTTCCTCTCCTTAGATATCCCTTTATAATTCATTAATGACAAAATCCCTAACCCTTCATCTTCAAGAGTCAAGATTAGATATTAACCTCACAAGATCGGCAATTGTGACTTATTCTCTTATTGGGGTCACTTAAATCACTTAAGTTCCTCAACATTATAAAACTCGCTTTTGTGATTAAATATAAAGGGTAACATTATAAAATCACTTTATAAAGTGTTCACCAAGAGAGTCGCTCGAACAATTCCACATACTAGACACCACCAATGCAGAAGTACATATCCAAGCTACCCCAAAAGATAACGGTCCCTCTTAGTGAGGAAGTTACTCCTGGTAAATCCATCAGGATATGTCTCCAATCTCATCATGCCATCGATTGTTGTAATTTCTCCCCATGAAATTGAAATCTTTCATGCTAGTTTCCCTAGATTATGTGACGAAGGCTTTCCTACAACCCATTCTCCCAGGAGACTCCTCTCTCTCCTACGCATGCAACTGTGTCAAATTATACCCACTAAATCTCCTAAAAGTACGAAAGGAAATCTCTTGACTGAATGTCTTGGATATTGGTCTTGACACTAAATATAATATCCCTTAAGACCTACCCACAGGTTGTCCTAGAAACCTTTCCAACTTCCCCCTTTTAACACTAAGCACCACTATTGTGTCTTGGGTAGCCCCCTATGACAATATAAGCACATGGTTTTCCCAGAACATGTCTTTATGCCATGCATCTGCCAAATTTGTCACTGAGATAAAATGTACCTTCTACTCTAAACCAAATAACACCTTTCCCACCTCGAGCGATCATTTTGACTCTGTTGGAATCTCCACACATCCAACCACCTTCAGTGCATGCATGGTGTTGACCCCACAATCCACATGCTAGTCTGAGTCTATCTCTGAAACATTAAGGAACACTGACCTCATTCCCGTCATATGGAGAGATGACTCACTATTCAAAATGCATGCCCCAATATCCTCATACACTGCACGATTACATCCTGAAAGACAAGTAGCAAATGAACACTCCTCAAAATTCTCTACAAAGTCATCAATCTTAGCTGATGAACCCTGCATGTACATAACATGACCTACATGATACATATCAAGTAATCATCAAGGATCATCATAATACACATCATATGCTCTACATATATACACATAGGAGACCATCATAAGTGAAATTGTACTCATACAATTCCCATTGACACATATCATCGGGGTTTTCTCCTGTCGAACTATGGACTATACTAGATCTAGAATATCCATCATCATGCTCTAAGAAAGATTTCCCTTGATCAAGCAAGATCATCATAGCCTCCAAGGCATGTCCCAAACAATGAACAATTCCTCCTTTCCTGCCAAAATCCAAACCTTAAACGAAAGACAAACCTCTCAACAAAATTCAAATCATCTTTCTAAGTTAGCGCAACCATCTTTCTAAGCCAGAACAAGTTATATCCAATTCTTACTTACTCATTAACTGAATGTAGTCACAAGTTGAACGAAACTTACGTTTTAATTGTGAAATGTTTAATCTTAAGTTCAAATAAATATATGTAAGTGAATTTGTCATTAAATTGCTAACTTGAGCTTGATTTAATACATTTTCAATTTTAAAGAGACGTCATTATATGCCATGTATATGTTTCTAATGATTTGCTTATTGGTGTTTTTTTTGCAGTTGCTGCAATGGATCCAAATGCCGCGATTCTCATTGAGCTTTCCCGCTTAAGGGGCATCAGTGCTTCTTTTCGTGGTGGCGATGAGATTCGCCGCTCACTTGAATCCACCATGGATGCTATTGTTGACACTATTTCGTAGTCAACTAATATACTATATGATATCACATCATATAGAGAGAGGAAAAGAAGAGAACAAGAGGATGGATTGGATTATGTGGCAATAAGAAGGTTAAAAATAACAAAGGGGCAAATTTTTGCATTATTCAGGGATCCTTGGACTGGAGAAATCCCAAATGCAAACCGGCCACATATATCCATTGAGTGGTGCACATTCCAACCATTTATCGATAACTGGATGGATAGATGGCATATGGTCTTTGATTCGCCACCACATAACAACAGGGAAATGCCGCTGTATTTCCTTCGAAAGTTGTATGCGGAGTTCGTGTTGCATAGACACGTGAACTATTTTTATTACTTGGAGTTTCAGGGGATCGGTGGGGGGATGCCCCAAAACCGACCCAATGCGAGGGTCCAAGACCCTAATCAGCCTATCCCTGCACCTCGCGCACCATTGCATAGGCCAGATGTCCCACCTGCAACTCACGTAGTTGCTGAGACACGGGATGCTTTTTTGACACTGGCATGAGTGGTCCTTCGCCATAGCACTACTCTTCAGCAGATGGGTGGGGATGCAGGACCTAGTGGTCACGATGCAGGGCCATCATCTTCTTCGAGGACATCGTCTTCTTCGAGGACGTCGTCCAGTGCAGGACCATCCACTGGTGCACCACCACCTACTGATGCAGGACCATCCACCAGTGCACCACCATTGGCACATCCCCAGCAGAGTTCTGATCCTCACGAGTGCACATCGTTTGGTCGTCCCTGCTATGGTATTTCCACAGATGTTGCATTCAGTGGTTTTTTGAGTGAGGTATGTAGATCTGGTTAATTTTAATAAATTCTTCATTTAGTTTCCTCTTTGTACACATATATATAGTTTGAGATAATATATTAATTTCGTGAACTTGCAGTTGTTGCGTTTTGACGCCAGAGACCCCCCAAACTTTGGATTGGGGCATGGAATTGCAGTGACCGATCCCTTTGTTGGTGGAGGGATCCATGATGGTACAGGCCCATCTGGTTCTACTGAGGTGAACATTCTAAAATTTCAATTTTTCAATTATGCTTGTCAATAATTTGTTAATTTCCACATACTTTACATGTTAGTTCACTAATTCTATCTATGGTCTAATATTTACAATTATTAAACTTGTAGATCCCAGATCCATCACTGGGTGGAGAGATCCACAAGACACATCATGGTACCCAGGTAAACATTTTAATATGGTAAACAATTACAGTTGTCATTTTTTAAATACATGTACATGTTTGTTGAATTATGCATACATCTAACTACATGAGTTCACTTGCTGATTGTAGGCACTGACCCAAACATCTGGGCCATTTCCTGCAGATGCATCTCCTCCCAGGCCTTCCGTGGACAAGGGTCGTGTGTACATAAGGTGGTCCACTCCAAAAAAGACTCGAGCTTCCCATGGCCATGGAGTTACTAA
>LPNX010625981.1:18567-93111 GCA_001517045.1 Pseudotsuga menziesii | reverse complement strand
TTCATCTGGTGAGAATATGACTTTCTTAGGAGACCCAATGTGGGTCATCTGGTACACTGATAGAAGGTTGGAGGCGAGACCAGGGACATACAGCACATTGCTGAAGCTACCATGATCAAGTTCTATCCTTCCTTTGCCTTTACTTTCAGTGAGAGAGTCATCTCCCAGTACAATAGATGGTCCTTTCGACATATCCAGTGAGGAGAAGGCCTCCTTCGTTGAAACCATGTGTTTTGAAGCTCCAGAATCTATGATAAAACTGGGTGAGCTTGATGTGCCAGCAACTAGAGCATGAAATCTCTCTCTGTCATCGGAACTTGATCCTCCTTCTCTCTTCTTTGAGCCTTCTGGAAGGGAGATGCCATTCTTATCTAGGAGATTGGTCAGCATATCAATATTCTTTTTCATACAAGAGCTTTCAGTGTGATTGCCCTTCGAACAGTATGATCACTTGTTCATATCACCTTTGTTTTTCTTCTTCTGGGTATTTTTCTTGGGACCTTGTTGATCCTCCGGAGACTGCTTCTTGTCTCTTCTTTGCTCAGGTGGCCTTTTAGCTTTCTTTTTTCTTTTAGAATCCACCCTCGAATCTCCAGTAACCAGAGCTTAGTCTTTGGAAGGTTTGATGGTGCCCATCATCACCAGCTTGTCTTGTTCTTATGTGAGAGATTCCATGAAATCTGCAAGGCTAGGCATCTTCCAGGTTCGAGCTGTGAGTTTTGTGGCATAGAAGGTCGAAACAAAGACTGAGTAGTCAGGTCCTAGCTTGGAGAGGATGGCCAATATGAGCTGATCATCTTTCTTTTCGATACCACACTGCTTCAACTGCAAAACTAGTGCTTTGAACTTGGAGAAATATAGCTGCAGGGATTCAAAGCTGTTGGGACTCAGAGAAATCAGCTCATTTTCGATATATTGTCCCCTCATCTCATCTGTCTTTCCAAAAAGCTTAGACAGCTTCTCCCATACTTGATCCGGTGAAGTTAATCCATCGAGATGGAAAAGGAGGTCTCAGGAAATACTGATACATAGGAGGCCATAAGCCTCATCTCTTCGATTGTGCCATTTGATCTTCTCTGCAGCTGCATTGGGCTCTACTTCTGTTGCCATAGTCACCCTGTAGAGGCCTTTCACTCTCAACAATATCTCCATCTCTGCTTTCCATTCAAAATATTTGAAGGGAGTCAAGATAGTTTTCTGTGAATCCATAGCTTTAGAAAATATGTCCCGGCTATCAGTAGAACGCTCCCAGTCTTGATGTCGAACCTGCAAAACAATTTTTGAAGGAGAATAATAACCTACAATGGCTTTGATACCATGTATAAATTCTGACCAGCAATAGATTAATTTCAATCACAACAAATTACAATTGATCATGCAAATTGTCAACAATGGAGACTGAATATGGAGCTATAACACAAAATTATATTAACTCAGTGTACAATAGCCAACCCTATAATAACATAGGTTGCTGAAAATATAGAATACATCAATAGGTCGAATGCATAAGGAGGCATCCAAAACTAGCATAAAGCAGGCTTACCCAAAATAGGAAAATCCCCCATAGGTGTAAAAAGCTGATCCCAAATCTGTCATGAGGCTCACGAATTGGCAAGGGCGCATGGGCAAGCTAATGAGTGGTGAAATGGTAGCTCATACATGCTTTTGCATGGAGGAAAGAGTGGAGGATGAAAGGGGCAAAAAACAAGTTCACCTCACCTAGTCTTGCTTTCCTATGTGCCTTAAAACATGAAAAAAGCAGGCAATAAAGCAGAAAAAGCAGAAGGGCACCTAGGAGGCCAGGAATAAAGTAGATTTAATTCCTAAGCCTTTCCCAAGCGCTACATGAGTCAAAGATGGCAAGTTTGACCTCTATGGATAGGAAATTAGCAACTTGCACATGGTGGGACTCATGAACTAGGAAAATAAGACAAAAATAAATGAATTAATGTCTAAGTGGGTAATACTATGGGTTTGATTATTCTAACAAGCATGCCAAGGAGCCTAGTGTAATGTGCTATGAAACACTACTTTGTGACATCAAGGTGATGCGATAGGTCACTAGTGTAACATGTTAGAATGAAATGACAATAAGAGCATAGTAATGTGACACAGTGATAACATAGGGAGGGTAGTGTAACATCATAGGAAACACAATCTAGCCTCACAAGATGACATAATAGGGAGCATACTTTAATGTGACAAGAACCTTGACGTGATAGGCACAGGTTATTATAATTCTATACTATTACTTGTCATGTAATTTTAAGGTGACATATAGAGTAGGGTAATGTAACATGTTCAATATCCACCCCATAGTGAAACATGTAATGCCGCTATGATGGGGATGTGACCTATTGGATCTGATCCAGCTATCAATCTAATAGTACACATCCACCCTACAACAACATTGAATGTTGTGTTGCAGGGTGGATATTGAACGCCATGTAACATGACTTAAACTTTGATGTGAAGTGAAAGGAACCATTTGTGACATCGATTTGACACGGTAAATAAGATAGTGTTACTCTAACATTGTAGTATCATAGAAGTGGCAATATAAATTCCATGCAATGTTTTTTCCCAAATTATTGTATGGAACCTCAAACCTTGATGTGACAACCAAGATAATGTAAATACCAAGAATAATTCCAAATATGGATCGACGTCAATTCTTTCCTTAGGAAAGGAGGGTAGTAAAATTACCACGATAGTTTATGCCTAGAGCCATACAAGGAGAGTAGGTGGAACTTTGCACATTTATAAGGACATAAAAAAAGAGGATAGAACTCTGCTTAGAACCTTAACATCACATAGAGGGTAGGTAAGAAATTTTCCTAAAAATTTGGATTTACATGTGGAGCAAAGCATATTAGATGGAACCGTATATATTTACAAGGTTTGGAGTAGAATATCTAGGAGAGGGACGCCAATAGTGGTGTCCCTTCCCCTTTTCCACCTATGTCGGACACATGGAGGGAACGTTGGAACTCCAAAGACCACCACACAACAATGGCATGTGTGCCTTACCATGCAATACCTTTTTGTGCTTTTAATGATCACAACTACCATGTTTTTCACCCTTTCTCCCGTATTCTTACCAAGCCTCCGTTCATTCTTGTATGGGGATGGTGTGTGACCATTTTCCCACCCTGATGGTGGTGTACCTAGTCCCTACACCTCCTTGTACTAGGATTTTGTAGTTGTGATGAGTCATGTTGGTTACTGAAGCTTCCCCTTGTTTTTTAATCAGTGGTTCTCTATAGGTAGTTTGCGACACCGTGTGGGTGATTTACATGGCAGTGTGGTTTCCTTTACTAGTTTGAAGTTGTGCATTTGTGGGTTAGTGTGATGTTGTGTTTCTTTCATATCTTTCGAACTGAATCTACTGCAGTCCACCAGCTACTAAACATGCCATGGGAGGTAAAATTAATCTATTTTGAGTTCTTATTGGTTTTTTCCACAAAAATTGGATTTTTTACTTCCCCACTATCTATTCATGTCACATTGGAGGTGAATGAATGTGTGTGGAGATTTTTAGATGGATGCAGAGGTGGTTATGACATTGTTCATGTTTTATACCAGTAGGACCTCGACTCCTACTAGCTTCTCCTATGTGGTTTTTAACACATTAACTTCTATTGTGGAATTTGTGGATGGAATTGGTTTCTCTATGCGTTGTGGAATTGGTTTAGGGTTGTGATTAAGAATCAATTGAGAAATTTTAATGGTTGTTTAGGTTTTTCTCTAGTTGTAACTTTTTGGGTTGTGGGTTCTGCTCCATTTGTGGCAATGGATTTGTATCAACATACATTATTGTAAACATGGTTTTTTATCACCATGTTGATGGTATTAATGGTGTTGTTATGGCTATTTAGTTCAGTTCTCATGCATGGAATTGTTCTTGCGGTTATTTTTGGTTAAGTTATGTTTTGTTTATCTACCAGGAAAGAGGTCAGCCTAAGCCATTACTGAAGTGATTGCAAGTTTCTATAGGAATATAGATCTAGGATGTTTTATTTTATTTTCATATCATTTATGTTTATATAATAGGGGACTTACAAATTCAATATAACAATTGTGTCAATATCAATAGAAGAATTTTCCAAAATATCTTTTCCCATGTAAGCATAGTATTGATCAGAGAGGCTATAACTTCTGTATAAGCCTATATGTATATCCTTCTTAATTTCTCTTTTTTTTCCCTTTCTCTTATATTTTCTCTTGTCCTCTTTCATTTTTTTTAAATTATTTAATTCCGCTCAACACATTTTTCATCTAAGATGGAAATTGGGATCCTAATGGATTTATGTTTGAGCCATAATATTTTATGTGGGTTTAAAAATTAATAGACTTTACAACAACAATAACCACATGAGTGTTGCAAGCCATATCATACCTCATCTAAATATTTCCTAACTTGTGCATAGAGTTTTTAAAATTTGATGTAATATCACACATGATTTACAATGTTGGAAAACCCTAGGTTTGTATCTGCAATCTAATAAGATGTGAAAATGTATCTATTATGTAGACAACAATTGTGTTACAGTAAAAAACATTCAAAATCGACAACAAGGAACCTAACATTTTCAACCAACAAAACATGTTGTCCATGTTTTTGGACTTGTAAGCACATTTGATCATTTCTATTAGCAACTCAAGCAAGGAAAATTAATAGGGAACAAAGAATGGTCCAAACTCACCAAGTATGGAATACAAATCAAATTAACAGAAGAAAAATAGGTATAACAAGTAGGAATATGTTGTCGATACTTATAATTTCTTGGTACAACTTACCTTGATTTGTGGAGCTTGACTCTGTATTCTTTTGCTTTACCTTTCAAAACATATCTCAACATACTAAAAATATTTTCCTTTTACAATAATTTCATGTTAGGACCCAAGAAAAAAATATTTGCATGTTTATGAAAATAACAAAATGAAGCTAAAAAAATGCAGTTTGAGTAGTTTGTCTCAAAGAATAAAAACAACATTACTAATGAACATTTTACGTTTGATGAATTTTTTTAATTTAACAATGTAAATTACAATAATATTCAAGTAAAATAATTGGTAATAAGAGATCACCTAAGAAAACATGGAGAACCACAACACAAAGTATATAAGGCCATCGATCACATCAAAATGTGAATTTTTCCTCTGAAATATGAAAATGTTTCCCAAGGCTATCTATAACAAGTTCCAATGGATGAGTGAAATAGAAATAGTAAAATTTAAACACTACAATTATAGAAATTAATGTGGGAAATGTATAATTCCTTACCATTCATTGATCTCCTCTCTATTTTGAGAATAATTTAATATTCTCTACTGAACAGGGCTAACCAAGTGAAGGTGCAAGCTATTATGGCCCCTCCCCCCCACATCACTCTCAATTCCCCAAACCCAATTAATCTACTTGCAAATAAAAATTTAATGCAAATTCATTCATTCAATAGCTGAAAAAAACATTCATTAAAGCATTAATTAAATGATTCAGTCATTTAATATTTTTTAAAACCAATCATTTAAGTATTCATTAAACCATTCGTTCATTAAATAGCGGAAAAAAACATGCACAACATTGTATTATAAAAAAGAATTACTCAAAATTTATTCACTCGCCTCCTTTTTACTTTTCTTCTCTTTAAAAAATGAGCAAGAAGCACATCTTCTAGAATTTTTCCTTTAGTTCCTGGTGCTTCATCAACTTGTCCTTATGTCTCCCTAGTATACTGCTCACCACGTGGATCTTGCAGCAAGGGGCTCCGAAATATTGCAATAATGTGAAAATGTTTCATTAATTTATTCTTGTTTTTATAATTACAAGTATTTCATTTTAAAAACATTACAAAGGTGTTTTTTTACCTTGTGTGAGAACATCATGTTCTTCATTTTCCTATCCAGGATCAACCTATACAGTGTGACCATCTACATGCTCTGTAGTTGAAATATGGATAAGTACAATTATTTTTCACCATATGAAATTATCTATACAAAATTGTATCATGTGAATAAATTCATTACCAGGAACCGAAGCATAATCTTTGAATGGTTTTTTTCCATCATAGACATTAAGGGGATCATTGATTTCTTGCTCAAAACAGAATAAATATTTTATGTTAATTGTTTATAACGAATAGATTGCATGAAAATTAATAAATTTTCATTAAACTAAATAGATTTTATATACATGTGCACCAGATGGATCACCAAAAGACCGTGTATTCCTAGACAATATTTTTCAGCATTCAACAATAGCTTCAAAGATGTTTTGGAAGCCAAGCTTCAAGTCTTTCTGAGTGGGCACTTCTTTGAATCGGTCGGCCTTCATATTTGCACAATTTCATTAATTTTACATTTTGCGTTGTATTAAAAAAAAAAAAAATTCAATTTATTATTTGGATGTATTATTGGGTTTTCAATACTTAATTGCCACCAAATTCGAATAACCACCAGGCCCAAGCTTGTGCTGACCAATTTTGTCCAATCTTTCCTTTGTGGCCTTTGATGTGTTTAACAGCCTAATCCAATGTTGAATTATGTTAGATGTTTGAAATTCGATATAAAAATTAATAATAATAAGGGTTACCATTACATTGTGGAAATTATTTCATACCTCTCTATGCCTGGTGGTATTTGTCCAGCTTTTCTCAGAGCCCTCTCTTTTCCATCTTCCACTAGGGATTTCCACTCCCTTGATGGAATCATCGGAGGGCGCTCATACCTAGGGTTCCTTTCTAGGTGAACCCTATATTGGTATCAAATAATATTCATATGTTTCCCATCCTTATTTAGGACCCTTTTTGTATCAAAGGTATCTGTGTCGAACATGCCAACCAATCGATTAGTCAGTTCATCATTTAAATTTTTTTTTCTATCTGTCCCACCTTGTGTGGATGTTGGGCCCAAATATCTCCAAGGTCAAATCATTTAGATTTTTATTAAAAAACATCATTTCCTGCAAAACAACCATGCCATCATTAGTTAAAAAAAATTATTGGTATATTACAATCAAATTATATAAACTAAATTGAATGATGTATAATTACCTGGAATCTTCACTATATTTATTGGAACGAGTTCCTCGTTCACTAAACATGGTGTCTCTATTTAACCCGTGCTAGTGACATGAGAATATACAGGAACTGCTGCTTCAACATCAACATTACTATTAGGCTCTACATCCACCCCTTCTTCTGCACGATCTAGTGTATGTCGGTCAGCAACAAATGCACTCTCTGCTGCCCTCGGGGTGTCACAGAACGTGTTGTCGAATGTTAAGTCAAAAAATTAGGTCCATTATGTGGAATATGTGGATTCATTTGCTGACTGGTCCCAACACCGCCTTCACCACCAGTGCGTGGTCGCAGAAAATCCTTTAAATACAAACTATTCAATTATAAGTTCAATATCATATAAAAGTAAAAACTATAAATTTCTAGATGAATTTATATTATGATTCAAGATTCTGTAACTTACTTTCAATGCCTGAGATCTCTTTAGCAACAAAATTTTATTTGATCTCGTCTGTTTGTGGAATAATGAATAGAAACCGAAGCATATTCGCATTAATTTTTTTCAAGGTCTTTTGTATAACCTTAACCAGCTCTAGAGAAGAACCAAAGTTAGCATCGTTCAACAACTCATTCACATCAAAATCTATGGATTTTTTTTTTGTTGTTTCATTAACTAAATCAATGGTCTGCAACAAAAATATATAAAACATTACTTACGTGTTCACTACAATAGTCTAAGAAAAAAATTATATTAACAAAACATATCTATCATGATTGATTTCAAGAATTACATCTAGGTTTAACTTTTCCTGGATGATGGTGTGGTATGATCAATAGTTGGGGACTTTCCCCGATCATCCACCTGCAAAAAAATAGACAACATTATCACAATGAAAGCAATTTTACAAAAGAAAAAATATATAGAAAAATAAATATTATGCTACAATTTATATATGTGTGAAATTTCGAAGTATTTACATTGTAGAATTACATTTAGGTTTACTTGTTTCTCGGAGGATGTTGTCATCTGATCAATAGCCAAGTTTCTTCCTCGATAAACACTCTACATAAAATATAGATAATATTATATAAACCAAATGAATATACTATTGAAAAAACATGACAACATAATTTTTTGTACATATTAAATTTTTACAATGACATCGATGTATACCTATTGCCTCGAGGAAGGTCTAGTAACATCTACTGTGAGGGAGTTTCCCCTATGAGAATTTTATCTACAACAATATCTAGGAGCACAATATGTTCTCACAAATTGAATTAGTTACAAAAACCAATAAAAAATATTGAAAGAGGAGCAATTTTACACACACATGTGAACATAAAGAGGATATTATTCAACTATATAACATCTGAATGTGTTAAGAACAAATATATTACATCTAGATCAATTTTTGAGACTTGGAATACAAATGCGAGTGTACATGTGACATGGCCAAAATTGGCCTTAATCCCCACTAGGTGGACCAAACAAGCTCCAACTCAACCAAAACAGTTACGAATCATGGTATGGATGTGGTTGAAGTGTGATGGGTAAATAATAACTCCAAGGCATGTGTGGGTGAGCAATTATAGGTGTGTGTGTGAGGCTCTAAGTGACAATAAAATCTCTTAGGAGAGCCAAAATGGACAAAAATACACATAAGTGCCCCCTAGTGAAACCCAGCTAACCCAAATCAAGGATGTAGTGCTCCAAGGAATTAAATGAGAGAAAAAATATTCTAGGTTGACCAACTATAGTGTTGTTACATGTGTGAAAGGCCTAAAAATAACCAGTTCACCTCCTAGACCAAATTCCCTAAGTCTAGACCATAGCAATTTAATGCTAAGAAGAAAATGAAATTAACTAAGGTTATAAACCAAGGTACTAAGTGTTGTATTGTTGTTATAACACCCTGCCTTAACCATGACTTGGTATAAATCATAAAAATATTATTGGAGGCCTTGGAAATAAAGGCTCAAGTCACCTCATTACAAACAGAAATTTATTGTCCATGTAAAATGAGGAAAAGATGAAAACCTCACGGGAAAAAACCTCCCCTCAAAAATGGACATGGGAATGAAAAACCTATAATTGAATGGAAACCATCACCATCCATCACTCACTCTATGAAATTATCTCAAGTAATTGAAGGTCTTCTCAGTAGAACTCTTGGTGAATATGTCAGCAATTTGCTCGGTGGATGGTCAATACTGCAAGGAAATCACCCTGTCATGCACTAAGCCCCGAATGTAGTTCATATGGATCTCGATGTGATTTTTTCTCTTTCTCTATAATGGATCCATATATATCTTGATGAAACTTTTATTATCACACCAAATGGTAGTGGGTTAATCAAATGCAGCATCAATCTCCCGAAGGATACCTTGCAACCACACACATTGTGTGGTTGCATTCATTGCTCCCCTGTATTCGGCCTCTGCTGAAGAAAGAGAAATTATGTGTTGTTTCTTGCTAGAACAGAAAATGGGACCATCAAAAATCATGAAAACAAAACATGAATTGTACTTTCTATCATTGGGATCTCCATCCCAATTCGAATTAGAAAATCCTACTAGTTCTAATGAAGAACTAGTTGCATAGTGTACCCCGAAACTCTTTATTCCCTAAACATATTGAAGGATATTTTTGGCTTCCTTCGAATGGACCTCATCTGGTTGCTATATAAACTTTCTAAAACACTAAAAGAATAATCTAAATCATTTTTTATATGTGAAAGGTACAACAAAATACCAACTACCTTCCTGTATAGTGAGCAATCTACCAAAGGAGAATCACCAAATTCACTTAGTTTTATACCAGAAAGAAATGGAAACCTATATGCCTTACAATCAGCCATATTGAAATTTATTAGAATGTCTAAAACATACTTATATTTTCTGAGAATGATGTCTCTTTCATATTTCTCAATTTCCAACCCTAGAAATTGTTTTGGCAATCCTAGATCAGTCATTGCAAACTCACTATGTAGAGATGCATTAATTGATCCAACTTGTTTTGTTCAGCTCCCTATAATTAAGAGGTAATCCACATATAGTACAATAACATTCAATACAACATCATTTTTCTGAAAATACACATTTGTATCAGATTTTCCTCAAATGAAACCAACTGAGAACAAAAAACTATCCATTTTAGCATACCAAGCCCTTGGGTCTTGCTTGAGCCCATAGAATGACTTCTTAAACCTAAAAAAAAGTGAAGGATCCTATTGGAAATATTCAGGTTTATGTATGTATATCTCTTCCTTTAGTTCACCATGCAGGAATGCACACTTTACATCCATGTGTTGAACTTCCCAACATTTACTAGCAACAATGGCTAGAACTAGCCTAATTGAATTCATCTTTGCAACCGGTGCAAAGGTCTCGGTGTATTCCACTCCTTGGACTTGAGAAAATACCTTAGAAACTAATATGGCCTTGTACTTAACATCATAAACATCTACAACAATTTTTGTTCGAAATACCCACTTACATTGCACAAGATTCCTCTTAGGAGGCAAGGGAACCAACTCCCATGTCTCATTCTCTTGGAGAGAATTGAATTCATCATGCATGGATCATTTCCACCTTGGATCATGACAAGATTCCTGATATGACTCCGGATCAGATCCAGTCATCATATAACAATGATCAGCAAGATAAATTTCACTTGTATAAGAGGCATTGTGAAACTGGGATTTTGTCTTCCTAGGATCTAGAGGATTTCCTCCTAGATCCCTAGAAGCTTGTATGGTTTTATCAGCCCATTTGGTCCTTGAAGGTGAGTCATTTGCAGAAATTTCATATTCAGCCATGTAATTATTATAATTATTATAAAAATCAAATATTTAATCATTACTTACATCATCATGGTGTTGGGGAGAAGAGCATTCCCCCGGTGCTAGCTCAAAATATCGTATGATGTCCTCTTCGAACTGCACACTCCTCTCAATGAAAATTTTGTGTGCAGATGTATCAAAGATATTATAAACCTTTATATATTCACCATAACTAAGAATGATACTTTATTTTCTCTATGGCTGCAATTCCTTCCTCTTTTCTAATGTAATTCGATCCCATGCCCTTGAGCCAAAAATTCTTAAATGTGAGACATTTTGTTTATGGCCAAACCAAGCCTCATAGGGTTTTCCCTTTCACTGATTTATATAAATCCTTTTTATGAATATATGCAGCACAATTGATGTTTTCATCCCATTTCTTGGGACTCATTTCCTTTTCCTCAATCATGGATGTGGCCATCTCTTTGAGAGCCTTATTTTTCCTCTATGTCACACCATTTTTTTGTGATATGTAGGGGACCGAATGTTGCATTTGGATTCCAAATTCCTCACAAACATGCTTCATATTTTTATTGACATATTCTTTACCATTATCAGTACTAAGTATTTTTATCTTATTCCCACTTTGTTTCTCCACTGGGGCCTTCCAAATATTCAATGTCTCAAATACTTCATAATTTAACTTAAGGAAGTACACCCAACAAAGCTTTGAGTAATCATCTATGAAAGTGAGATCATACCTTGATCCTCCATAGGAGAGAGTGGGAATAGGACCAATGAGTTATGAATATACCAATACAAGTGTTTGTGTGGCTATCCTTTCCTTCCCCTTCTCATAGTTGCGCTCTGGATGATTTCCCACTACACAACCAAAGCATGCTCCATTGGAATATTTGATTGAAGGAAGCCCTTCCACCATCTCATCCTTGTTGAGTGCTTGAATCAATTTGTAGTTCAAGTGTCCAAATATTTCATTCCATATCTTGGAGATCTCATTGGCATGAAATAGAAGCGCTTTCCCTATGGAATTGGGAAGAAATTTTGAGAACTTGTACATTCTATCTTGGTGATCTACATACTCTAATGCCACAACTTTGTTGTAGGAGATTTATTCTATCTCTACCAAATCAAGATTAAATGTTACTCTCTTGGATTCTCGAGTATGCGTCATTTGATATACTGACAACAAATTTGTTTCCAAATCAGGTACATAGAGGACATAATTAAAATATCCATGGTCAAGTTCGATCCTGCCAACTCCTTTGGTATGGATCTCAGATTCATCTCCCATTGGAGCAGCTGGGACACTATTCGAATGCATGGAAGAGAATAACTCTCTAATAGAGGCCACATGCATGGATACTACCGAATAAATTATGAAGGTGGAGGGGTCAAAAGAACCCACTACCAAGGCATTGCATTTCTCCTTGTTCTCAAAACCCGAGCACCCGTATTTCTTCCTTTTTCCATATGGGACAGGTATTTTTTTTTTCTCTAGTAGTTGCACCATCATGTCAATGGTATTCTTAATGCAAGAGCTCTCTGAATTCCATCCCTTGTGGAAATAGGTGCCTTTGTTTTTTCCTTTCCCTTCTTGTCATTATCCTTTGAAGGATTTGAACCCCATAAGGATTCTCGGGTCTGTCTAAATTCTTCTTCACTGGTTGTTTCAAAATCTTGGCTTTCTTCTTGCCTTTGGAGGAATTTGAAACACCTACAGCCAAGGCTTGATCATTTCTTGCTTTGATGGTTCCCATCTGAACTAGCTTGTACTTCTCATGGGTAAGGGACTCCATGAAGCTATCTAGTGTTGGAATTTTCCAATTTCGAATGGTTAGCTTGCCAGAAAGGAAAGTACTAACAAACAATGAGTATTTTGGCCCAAAATTTGAAAGGATTGACAATATTAATTGTTATTCCTTCTTCTCAATTCCACACCGCTTGATTTGAAGTACTAGAGACTTAATTTTTGTGAAGAACTCCTTGATAGTGTCAAAATTTGTTGGGATCAAGCTAATGAGCTTGTTCTCAAGCTGATGTTCCCTCAAATCATTAGTTTCCCAAAGAGAGATTTAAGTTTCTACCACACCTCATTTGGGGTTGTCAAATTGTCAACATGAAATATGAGCTCTCTTGAAATGCTTAGACACAACAATCCAAAGGCCTCATCCGATCTATTGAAGTATTTTGACTTCTCTACTATAGGGTTTGGTTCCACTTCTGTACCCATGGTGACCCTGTAGAGACCCTTATATCTCAGTTGGATGACCATCTTAGCCCTCCATTCAAATTAATTGAATGGAGTGAAAAAATATGTGGTTTTCCTCCATCTCTACTTGAGCTAGTGGTGAGATTTTGCAGAAAGTACCTGCAAAAACACTCAAATTTTATCCAAAAAATCTCTCAAAATAAAGCTCAAACACTCAATATTGTTCTACAACTCCAATAATATTTGATACCATGTGATAATTTGATCTAAAACAATATATAGGATCACAAGAGACTCTCACAAATTGATTTAGTTGCAAAAACAACAAAAAATATTGAAAGAGGAACAATTTTACACACACATGTGAAAAAAAGAGGATATTATTCAACTGTCTAACATATAAATGTGTTAAGAATAGGTATATATTACTTATGAATCAATTCGTGAGTCTTAGGAAGTCAAATATGAGTGTACATGTGACATGGCCAAAATTGGCCTTAACCCCCCTAGGTGGACCAAACAAGCTCCAAATCATCCCAAATGAACATGAATCATGGTGTGGACATGAATGAAGTGTGATGGGGAAATAATGAATCCAAGGCATGCATGGGTGAGAAAGTATATGTGTGTGGGGGGCTCTAGGTGATAATAAATGCTCCTAGGAGAGCCAAAATGGACAAAAATACACATACGCGCCCCCTAGTAAAACCCAAATCATCCAAATCAAGGATTTTGTGCTCCAAGGAATTAAATGAGGGTGCACATGTGTTGGTTTGACAAACTATAGTACTTTTTCATGTGTGAAAGGCATGAAGATAACTATTCCACCTCCTAGCCCAAATTCCCCAAGTCTAAACTATAGCAATTTAATGCTAAGAAGAAAATTAAATTGACTAAGGTTATAAACCAAGGTAATAAGTGTTGGATTAAATTTATAACATCCCCTGATAGAATCCTACATCAAAAACATAGAAATAATTAGCTAAAAAAACAAAAATACTCACTAAAACATGACCCCCCTCCTATGAGAAACAATTCCATACATTTATTTAATTTTCTTCTAATCTTATGACATCTAGTTGATATTTCCCTTGTCGACCTACTGGATGTCTCACTTTCCTCTATCCTTCCTAAAATATATCTAGGTTTTCACCCTAGCTACGTGCAAAAGCACCTCCCTTCCCTCTATATGAGACAGAAGGGTAGAGTTCAATGGAAAAGAGCTAGCTGCAAATAAAATATTAGTAATACAATAAACAACAAAAAGAAAACAACTAAAATAAATAAACAACAACGAGGAAAATATACCTTCTATTTTGCTGGACAATGGGCCACCATGCCCTTACTTGGAATGTGACTGCCTCTCCACAGGCTTGATGGTATAAAGGGTGCCTCAACGTACAAGATGGGAGATTGGTGGGGAAAATGGAATGTTTGGACAAATGGGGTGATTATTTTGAGAATAATGGCTTCTCAAAGTACTGACAGAAGTATAATAATGACAGAAGAAATAAGTCATGTTGTGATCAGGACCTCCATACTTATTTATAGCTTTTTCTGTCCTTTTCTCTCATTTTGGGTTTTGGACCCTAATTAGGGTTTTAGGCCCTATTTAGGGTTTTAAGGCCCTATTTATGTTTTTTTTTTTATCTCTTTTGGGGTTTGTATCCCCTTTGTGAGATGTTTTAGGCCCTTTTTGATATTTTTTTATCTTTTTGAGAGAGAATAAGGTTAAAACTTAGTTGTGGAGGTCAAAACTGAGGGAAAAAAGGTACGAAAAATATATATGTATGTGTTTTAGGCCATGTAGAGGTAGTCGAGCAATTTTTTGCATTAACATATTTCCCCCTGATGTGTGAGGGTAGGAGCTCATCGTATGGTTGACAGACATCATAGGATTATGGGGATAGTTGAGAGACTTGTGAAGAAGCGATGCGTCCTCATTTAAGACACAACGGCTTTCAGTTTTTGTATTAATATTGGTTCCAACAATGGGTGAGATACAAAGAATATGTGACATGTATATGGATGAGGAGGGCATACCCATGCTCATGACAATGTCAAATAATAAATAATGGGATCAAGGATAAAAAATATGGGAGCTGATCGATACATGTACAATAGATGTTACATAATGGTGGCCTCAATGAGAGGTTGAATACGATGCTGATATGAAGAAGAGATACATAGGAACCATGGAATTCTCATGAAATGTGATATCTGTACAATTGATACTCTACTAGATCAAGAAATTTTACATAACTATAGGGACTCACTGATGAAGAGTCTAAGTCTCAGTGGTACAATATGTCGCATCAATAATGAAGCTATATAGAAGCATTGCTATGGGGGATTCTGAACACTGTTTGCAATGCAATTCGGAAATCACAATGGACATGAACCTGTTTGGGTCCCTAGATAGACTAACCAATATGCTAGAGTCAAGTGACAATCGAGGCATTTGACCAAATACTACATTGACTAATACCCTGTACAAATATCAATGATGCGATGATGTAACTGAAGTCGAGCACGTGAGTCAAAGCCATCTCGAGAGGCACTAAGGAATCATCTCAAGCTGTCCAAGGAGATCATCAATAAGGTTAATGAAACTAGGATATAGGGACCTTTGGGTCTATCCTCTGGAATAGATGTGTTGTCGTCGACAAAAGGAGACCTGCAACTAATCAAGGCAATAAGTTTTCCTTGACAATAAGCATGAGGGGGATAACCAAAGGTGTGGGAGAATATGGCGACTAGAACACTGAATGGAAAACCAAGGGAAGGGGGAGTATGGGGGACTCAAACTTCCTTTATTTAGAGTATGAAGGAAAGGCTGACCTTGCAGCAGATGAAACTGACTCTTGGGAGAGGGATCATAGTTGTAATACCGGGAATTGTAACTACATATGGGAAATACTAGGGGGGGTAACTTGGACTATTTATATCGAGGGGATACAAGGAAGACTCATCATAGAATACTCTAAACAAAGGAGACCCAATGTGGGAATGCTACCAAACTATAATATAGGGTGGCTTAGAAAGACACAGTTGTGACACAATCTCATGGATTTTTAGCGAGCCTGAGAAATTAAATGCTCTATGGTGTTTTCATTTTTAGAGAGTTTGAAAGGAAGAATACTTTAGTGGGGTATCTCTTTTGTTGATAGTATCCTATGTCTGAAAAGTGATAAAAGTATACATAGGAGAGCTCACCCACCCTTTTCGGGGGATAGGAGACTTCTTTACCATTGGTAGTCCAAGCAGGTCGGAAAAGGTTAAACTTACATTGACTGGATGATCATTCAGATACTTTTACGAGCATAAATGAAACCAAGTTTGCTCAAAAATATTTTCTTGATGAGAACGCTGGAAAAGAGCTTAAAGACAAGCCATGATGAGATTTTTTCATAAATTTTGGTCCCAATTCCCGAGAAAGCATAAAAGGAGGCAAACAAAAACATTCCTGCCTTGAGTGTGCTGAGGTGATCATTTTCTTATAGTAGTATACATAGTTTATGAAAGGAGATAAATGAGGCTATGTAGACTCCCTTTCAAATACTTTAACAAGCATGAAAGGAAGCAAGAAGTATTGGAGATCTTTTCATTCATTTAGGTGTCAAAAAAGAGCTTAACATAAGCTCCATAAAGATCAATCAAGCAAGGGGGAAGTGTTCGATAGATGGAAAGAGGTTATGTTGTGAACATGGCCGATGGGCATGAAATACATAACACTAATTGGGACCCCTTGCAGGATGATGGATGGTGGTAAAACTGGCCAACTGTGTAGTATGGATGGAGTGGGTGGCTCGTGAACATGCTAATACATACAAGGGGGGATTCGCGTGATGACACACAAATCAAGGTGAGTTTCGAGAAGTATCCCATAAAATCATAGTTATATCATGAGTCAAGGGTCTCAAAAAAATATAGAGGAAGAAAAACCAAACCCAGTGATGCAAATGATATGTCAAACAGACCCCAGATGACTTTGACTAGCAGCTAGTGATGTTGCCCCTGATGTAGTGGTGCATGGGGAAAAAATTGACCAAATTAAGGGCTATGGGTACAAAGTTGGCTTGACGTACAAGGTGTGATTTGCATGGTGGCATGAAAATAGTCGTGACTCCAGTAAATGTTCCAAAGAATTGGTAAGGAGGGAGGCAGTCTAGAAGATCATTTCTCGACTCGGGAGCATTTTGCACAATGGTGGTAGCTTCCTATCCTTATAGAGGATGATCCATACATGGGCATGGAATACCGAGGAGATACAAAGAGGCCTTGACCTCCAAGGAATGTCTTAGGACTTGACGGTATGCTATCATAGAGATAGCTAGATCATACATGCGACATACCTTGTGCATGTGCATATGTGGGACTATATTCTCTAGTGGGCTACCAATGGCACAGGGGTAGGGATTATATCTACCTGCACATTGCAAATGATGCAACAGAGTTCTATAATGGACACACTATGACCATATGTGGAGAAAATACTAGATGGGGTCACTTAATTGTGGTAAAATGATGTAAAACAAAAATAAAAACCATGCCCCAAGTGCTACATGGTGAGTGACTCAGGCATAGGACCTTCGGCGAAGGAAATTGGCCTTGCCTTGGAGACTCTACAGTTGGAAAAAAGTATGTGGGGGAGGAATATGAAATTCATTGGGAAGAACTGACTCCATGCCATGGGCTAAGTGAAATGGGGGGAAAACAATGGTGGTTTTAGATATCTCTCCGTCATCGCAAAAGTGGTGTCAGGATAGATCAAGTGGATCTTCCACGATTGGGGAAACAGAAGTAGTACTAGAAAAAGAGATCCTGTAAATGATGTTGGTTGTGTCCAAGGAAGAAACTGGAGGGTGAATTTCCTCAAGGATGGTGGTTTTGGACTTACTAAAGTGTTTCTAAAGAGTGCTAAGGGTGGCTCAATACTCAGCCAAATCAATGCAGTGGTGTGAATAATGGCCATACAATCTGCAAATAGCGCACACATGGTTTGTTCTCAAATACTTATTTTTGACTATTCGCCGAGTCAGGAGGACGACTACCAAAATATTCTCGGTTGTATCCATGTCATCTATGTGCATGCGCATGATAGGGATATCTGGGAAGTTTTGGATTGCATGACCATGGATGTCGCACAACGTGCAAGGTGGAGTTAACTGTGGTTCGGCTATATGTTTGGTGGCCTTGCCCCCGGGCTTATTTGGGAGAGAAGGATAAGGCTTGGTAGTGGATGGATTGTTTGAAGGGCTAGGTGGAGGGTGTGACTCAACCATAATAAGCTAGATGGGAGTAAGCACCACCTAGGGCATCAAACGTGGGGAAGGTGGTTCAAGGTACCACATAGGAATCCCCAACGTAAAGTTTGGTAAATTTAGAGTAGACATTATAGGCTTTCTCATGATGTTGGATGGTGGAAAGAGGAATGAAATCGTATTGATGGGGAGTGAACACCAATAATTAATAGGTGACATCGGTTCAGGTGACGATTGGTTTTTTGGTGTGGGTGGGATAGTGTTGGATGAAAGCATGCAAAAATATATTGTGTTAGTTGGTGTGGACGAAGGTGGTAATGATGGGAAGGTGGTCGTTAGTGTTGTTTTAGCGAACAATCCTAGGCCCACAAAAGAAAAGGATGAAATGGATACATTATTTATGGTTGTATCGATGGTAGGGATGAAATGTTTCGGTGTGGTCGACCCCTGTGGATCATATAAGTAAGTTGGTCAACTATCACAATATTTCCGTCATGGGGAAACATCATGATTTGGAAGACAGTGGATTCCACGGCTCTCATAGCATACATGTAACTACGTCCAAGGAGGAGGTTATAGTCAACTTGATCATTAACAACCTCAATGTCGATCAACACCCTTTTACCAGCTAGATAAATGGGTACATTTGGCCCGGGATTCCCTCGGCCTCGGTAGCACACCCATGATAGGTGTGGATCACAGTATAGGATGGTTGAAGGGTAGGGGACCTGAGCTTCTGTCAAACAATGGTTGACATGACATAGGTGGATGCCCCTTCATCAATGATGCAGCACTATATGACCAAATTCCAGATTGAGACCAGAATCTAGAAGGACATTATGGATGGAATTATTTGTTTGCTGCGATCCAAATCAAACGGGATCATTCTAGAGTCAGAGGGATCCACGGCGTTGAGGGTGGATAACAATGCTTTTCGCTACAGTGGGAAGGTCTTGAGCACTTCCAGAGCAGACATGGATGTGGGTGATTGGGCCAAGTCATCAACAATGTTGTAATTTGAGGCAGCTCACGCAGTTGCATTGTTGGTGATAGATCATAGTGGAAACTGTGGACATTTCCTTGCCCCGTCAAAGGGGGGTGTACGTAGGTGAAGGGGTATGTTGTAAGTGTTAGAAGTGGATGTTGTAGATGGGTCAATGATCACTGTGGTGGATCCATATTGGTTGCACCTAGTCTGGAGGTTCACCTCTTTGGTTGATAGCGTCATTAGGTGATGGATACCATTTTCTATAGGTGGAGCTGCAGTGGGTGTTGCAGGAGCAGGTGGGGGCATGAGCGTGGTTGCAACCAATTCTTGGAGTGGTAACAGGTTTTGGAGCACCATAAGTGGAGGTCCTGGTGATGTTGGGTTGGGTTGAGCCTGTGTTGTTGTATTAGACCTAGTGGGCTTCATTTTGGATAAATTGTTTGAAACAGTCCATATGAGAGCATTCATGAGTGTAGTGATTGTAGATGTTGCATAATTTACACGGATGATTAGTCCGCAATGGAGCAGTTCATCCCTGTCAAGGTAAGATGTTGGTGGTTTTGCATCGACAGGTTAGCATTGTTGTTGTTAGGAGGATTAGGCTATTGGACTCCTCCCTATGGTTGGTTGTTACCCTGGTTTCTAGCTTAGTTTTTCTTACCCTTCCCTTGTTGGTTATTGGGGGTGGGTTGATTGGGAAGATTATGTTGCGCAAAAACTTATCCTGAGGAAGTTGGAGGAGACGGGGCAGGTGCTGAAGCAACCTACATAGGTGGCGCATAATAGGTTGGAGGGCATGGGGGCTACAAATTTGGTCATTGGAACTTAATACTATTGTGTCAGCCCAGTGGGCTCATGGGCATGCTGACTTAGTGCGGGATGTGCATAGGAGGTTGTGGCTCTGAACTGAGACATCATCATGGATTAATCGGGCATCTGGTGTGGTTGTGCACTATCGAGGGATTTTATTGGGTGTAGTGGCATCATAGGGGGTGCTGCATAGTACTGTAGGTGTTTGGAGACAAAACCAATGATACCATCCACAGTATGGGATGCCCTCAGCACATCGCGGTGAGAGGTTCCATCACAGGGAGCATCTAATATGATGGTGTATAGGTATCCAAACTAAACATAGATTAAATCAAACTATTGGGCCTTCAAGATGGCCTCTTCCTTAGATTGGGTACTTTCAGATGATGTCCTTGGATATAGGTGGTACCAGGGTCTTCAAAAACTAATCAAGGAAGATCCTATCATCAAGCAAGATTTTGCATAGACTACGTCGTTACTGCCATTCATGGATGTAGTCAATGATGCACATAGCGGTATTCTGATGGCAAGATAACAAGATCTCCATGCCTTCATCATAGTAGATAGGGAGTTGGAAGTATTGGAGGAACATGAAGACTAGTGAAGTGAAATCAAGATAAGAGGCTTGAGGTAGTTCAATATACCATTTCACCATAGCACCTGTGAGTGTGCATTGGAATAATCTTAGTCTTATCGATTCATCCACAATGTTGTTTGATGAGCACCATAAATGAAACAACATAATGTGGTTTTGGAGGTCTTTCCCTGCCTTTCCTTCAAAATTTGGAATGTCTAACAAAATTTTGGTTCGAATATGAGGTTGATGGCAATGGTGACTAATTGGGTCATTTGTTAACCGAGCCAAATATGACAAGTTAATATGAGCCATGAATGGTAGGTTGGACCTAAGGTTGGCTAGGGAGGGACCGGCTATGGTGTCGGTGTTTACAAGAGTGTGATACGCATGGATGACTAGGGGCACTTAAGGTTGACCTCCCGCAATAAGGATATTCAAGACAATGGTGGAAGGGCCACTGCCCCCAGGTATGTATGGTGGTATTGTTGGAATTGTGGGAGCTATTGTAGGGCCTCCACTAATGGGTGGCATACTTATAGTAGCATGTGCAGTGGTGCTGGGACCACTGATAGGGATGTTGGTAATGATTTTAGGCAGGGACATGGGTCCGCTACCAACTATCCCTGCGAAGAAGAGACCAGGATTCACTCCAGCCATGGGGCTAAATAGTTTAATGAATAAGTTTGGCTCGGATTGATAGGAATATGAGTCAGAATCAAAGGTTGTGTGGCCTTCTGAAGGTGAGGAAGGTTGTCGAGGAGGGCCTAGACGATGACGGCCTAAAGACCCAAACTAAAGGGGGGTGTCCTCTAAGTCGTGAGGAGGAACATGGTGGATTAATGATGGTTTATGGTAGTAACCAGTAATGAATTTTGGACCCCAATTTAAATGAATTCCTATTGGTTCACAGGTGGTCACTCGGCCACCAAGACTTCCAGAAGACAATACTTAGCGTTTTCCTCACAAAGGTGTATCTAGTAACTTGGTTCATTGCCTGTTTTTCTTTGTTATACCCAAATCCTGTCACCACCATGTGATAAGACCCTTAATTTACATGTTTTCCCTTAATCCCTACACTTAGAGTGGAAACCTACTATGTTTGTCAATTCTACATGAAAAAACTCAGTGCAATGCTTTACCTGTGGCCCATGAGCGATACCTTGCTCGCATCTCCTGTATCCTATTTTCCATAAGCGGTGCCACCTCCTATGGTATTTTGTACATAAGCATTTCTCATCTAAACCACTTTGTCATAAGAGAAGAAAAGTAGTACCCTGGGAAAAATGGGAAAAAGAGAAGTTTCTAAAGGCTTCTAGATCATGAGCCTCATGTCCTCCCTTATCCCTATCATTGTGGGTCAGTTGAGCTTGAGATCCCCCATCATAGGATCTTAGAAGCCAACTCATCCACAAATCTCTCAACTATTCCTATCCATTGAGCCTTATAAATACAAGCTCATGTCCATAGTTGAGGGGGAGAACTATAGAGGCATTTCTATGCTGTTGAATTGACCACTTAGCCCAAGCCATTGGAGACCATAGAGAGAAAAGTTGGAGCTTATGGGGATGAAGTGTTTGTTTCATGGAGATTATTTTCAACACTAAGGTAATGGTTGTAAGCTTCTCCATACATCTTTAATGCAATGCTGATTTCCATCCCACATTAATGTTGTTTTGATTTCACATGTACATGTTGTTAGATTCCTTAGTCACTAACATGGATAAGTAGATGATTGTATGGTAGATTTGATGTGTTTGCATGTTTGATATGTTTGGAGGTACACAGGTTCACTATCAAAGCAGCATTCCAGGTGTCTATGACATCCATGGAAGGTCTTCATCCTTTGTCGTTCATTCATTTGTTCTGGATCTGAGCCATTCAGACCAGAGGAATAGCTTCTATCCGCAGAAGGTGAAATATTCTTGGTTACAAATCGGGCGACTCCGCTGGGGAGTAGTACATATATCAGTTGATCTGATCTTCCTCAATTCTTGAACTCTTGTCCGAATCCAGGCTCCATCTCCAACTCTCTTCAGTGAGATCTACCATCTGACTCAGTGAATTTTGGTTTGAAACTTTCATATCTGTTCAGATCTAAATTATTTCAACTTTTTATGCTCTTTTTTATTGTCAATCCATCAATTTTTTCCTTGATCTGATTAATTTCTAACTTGATCTTTTGTTCTCCTTTTTGTTTTGGATCTATTTAGGGAACCACTTATGTGCTGTTGGCAATAAGTAGTGCCACCGCTTGAACCCCATTAGCAGCACATGGTGCCACCTCCTGAGTCCTATTATCCAGAAGTGGTGTTGGTCCAGAATCACTCTGTCAAGTCCCCTCCAACGCAGTGCCAAGTAGGCCTTGTTCCAAGACTATTTTTTCTCATTTTTTTTGCAAAAATTTGAGTTTGATTTGATTTCATCCCTGCACTATCAGGCTTGTGTATTAGAATCTGATGCTCATGGTTTGAAATTATGTGGTGAAATATTGGTTTGAGTGAAGAATTCAAAAGCTATATTAAGCTTGTTGATTGTTCATTTTCTTCCAGGCTTGTTGTTTGTGATTGTGAAAGGATTTATTTTTTGAAAAGCTTAAGTGTTATTGAGCTCTCTTTTCATTTCTATTATATAGACTGAAAGAAAAACATTTAATTAGAATCTTGATTTCATTTTTTTTTTCCATAGAGGACTTCCTTTTGCTTGTTTAAAAAGAAAGTTTTTGACTGAGATTAGGTCATTATCATCATTGAGCATAAGACATTGGATCTCTGATTGGCCTCACAAGCTTTCAAGTTCTCTATGTTCTTTTGTCTCTTTTGCATTAGTGACTATCTCATCAAAATAAAAAATATTGTAGTTTTAAGTTAGATCTATCTATGTTGTAAGAAAAATCGAAAAATAGAGTGCATATGCATATAGTGTGCTTCTTGTTTTTCTTTTAGGAAAATAGATTCTTCCCCTTTCGATTGCTTTCAGAAAAGAGAAATGAGTTTGCAAAGTGTTGCTTGTATTTGATTTTGTGTTCAATATTGTTGTTTGGAAATTTTTGGTTTTGAAACGAAAGAAAATACTCTCTTTCCCCCTCATAGGTAGGCATACCACGAATGGTAAAGTGAAATATTTGCATATGCATACTGCATGGTTTTACTTTTTCTGTCAAAATTCCATACATTCACCTAATCGTACACTTTAAAATTAACGGTAGTTATAGGTTAAAATTTACATAGCAATTTGAGTGATAGGTTAGAGAATTCTTCAGGCGTCGTTAAGTGTAGGAGTTGTCGTTATTCATCCACATTACATCCTGGGACTCGCACTGTTCTTCCACGTACCATCGGTATATCGAATGACCTTTCATGTACCCTTGAGGTATATAGAAAGGTACTTCATGTACTCGATTGTATATCGGAAAGCCCCTTGTGTATAGTTATGCATTAGACAACACTACTACCAATTTGAGCTCCCATGTACCTTGTGTATATCGGGAGACCCCACTAGGATACCTTATCCATCTGAGAAAATCCCTTTGGCCAACTTGTTTGGAGCCATACACAAAAAATAGAATTTGGGGAGATTACTACACATGTACCCTCGAGGTATATCATGAGTGGCACCTTCTTGACAATCTTGGTGAGAGACCTGACTATCTGAACTCCTCCTATCATTTAAGTTTGCTTGTTTGACCTATAGCTTGAGTAGGGAAATTTTTGGTGTGTTTTCTAGTTTTTGATACCCTAGGTTAGATAGGGGCTGTACAAACTCGCTAAGCTAAGACAATCCAGAAGAGTACAGGGCTTGCCACCTGATTTTATTCCTGTTTTAGGATAAAATCCAATGGAAGCTATCGACCAAGGAGTTGCTATGACCTCCCAACTGGGAGATAATGTAGTTGTAGAAAGCAGAGGACCATATCATTCACACTCACCTCCATTGGTCCAACAACCTTCTCAGGTTAATAATTCATTCCATTCTCCCATAGAAGGTCATGTTGATGATACTACCCATTTGGATTATGGTCCCAATGCTCCATTTTGGGATACCTCTATAGGACAAACCATTGCCTCATTTGGCACCTGTTTAAAATTTTGTGAAGATGTTTCTCCAGATGAAGAAGAACATAGACAATACCAGGCAGCCATTCTCCATGCACAGGAGATTGAAAAGAAAATAGATGACATATTGGGCACACCACCATCATGTTCCACAACTGTTCCTGTGGGATATCGATCACTTGCTGATTCTATGAGACCCATTGAACTGATTCTAGATCGCACAGTGACTCCACACAACCTAGGTCAAACTACCAACCCCATCACCTCCCATATTATGTCTATTCCCAATCCTCCTAGGTCTTCCACACCTGGGGCTCAACCTTCAATTCCTATTTTGTCATCACCTTCTAGTGTCGGGGGGCAACCCCTGGCATGACCTATGTTATCTGGCATCGGAATTGTACATAGTCAAGGATAGACCTCTGGTATAGAGAAATCTATAGTTTAGGGCCTCCCACCCACACTAATGTGGTTAACACCCCATCTAGTTTAGGTCATCCCTTGGGGGCACAACGTGTAACCAATCAAACCTCTTGGGGTTATGGTTATACAACAAATCAAATACCTATAGGAAACATTAATTATCCATGCAACCCTATGGGAATGCCTTATGCTGGAATCCCATATCTTAGCAATACTTTCACACCATGGGGGCAGCCTAACTAGTCCTACATGCTAGCTATGGGGGGGATAACTATACATACTGCAGGAGGTGCCAGAGGACAGCCTTATGGAGGTCCTCCTCCTAGGGGGCCTAATGTTCCTAGAGGGCCAAGTGGCTTTCCTCCTTATGGTCCTAATGGTCCTGATGGTCCTGTGGGGCCTGGTGGTTTCCCTCCTAATGGCCCTGGAGGGTCTGGTGGCCCTCCTCCTAGTGGTTCCAAAGGCTCTGGAGGTTTTCCTCCTAGCGGTCCTGGAGGGTCTGGTGGTCTACCTCCTGGTAGTCCTGGTGGTCCCAGAGACCCTGGTGGTCCTAATGATCCTGATCTTGGAAATCAACCCCCCACGAGTGGATTTTTCGGTAGTTCTTCGTCACAACAACCTGTCTATCAGTCTACTTACAGTTCTATTGGTAATTATATGCCATATCAATATTACCAATATCTACAACCTAATCATCAGTTACCTTTCCTAGCAACTTTGGACTTGCCTAATTTGTCCAAGTTGATTAATGACCCCATCCGACATAACCCCTCATGGCCTCCCATTCCAGTAAAGTTACTATCGGACATCCCAAAGTTCGATGGGAAGCAGGGAGACGATCTAAAAAACCATGTCATGACATTCCATCTTTAGTGTTCTTCAAACTCCCTTATGGATGATTCAGTTCATTTAAGACTCTTTCAGTGAACTTTGACCGGTACAGCTGCGAAATGGTACATTGAACTTCCACAACAGTCGTTTGTGGATTTTGGCTCATTGGCAATTGTATTTCTTATGCACTTTCAGCTTCCTATTCATTATGAAATGGGTATTGATCTCTTAAATTCTCTACGACAGAACACTTCCACCCACATATCCGATCATATCCATGAGTGTAGAATGCAGAGAAGACTTATTAAGGTTCCTATTCTGGATCAGTTATTAGCTGACTGGTTTACCAAATATTTGTTTCCTCTGATTGCTTGAGATGTGGCTATGGGATGTGCCATTACTGAAGAGCAAGCCATTATTCTAGCCCAGTATCTAGACTTGGTCTATTCCTAGTCTGGAACTTTGTATGACTTGATTCCTCAAGCTCCTCGCCCAAGCACCGATCCTGCAAAGCCACCAGTAGAAGTCCCTGTTGATGGGATTGTTGGTTCAATCTAGTCCCTGTCAGTAGAAAAACCTTCCAAGCAACCCAAAACTACCACCCCTACTCCTTCAACTCCCAAGTTTTTCACCGAGGTCAATTCTATTCAGAGTATTCAAACCTCTGGCAATAATAAAAAGAAAGGTAAAAGTAAAAATAAAAAACCTGGAAACCAACAGGAGAATCCAAAACCAACCACCAATGATAATGATAAAGGGAAAAGAAAAGAAAAATATCCATGTTTGCTATGTGGAGGTGACCATTTAACAAAAGAGTGTCCCCACCAGGATGAAATCACCCAATTTTTGAAAAAAAATCCTGCACCCACAGTTCTCATGGATCCTTTTCCCTCTCAACAACAACTGATAGACCACATGTCTAATCAGGGAAACTCTAGTTCGTCAGAGAAAATTCATATGATGTCCTCGGGTACCATTAGTCTATAAACTTGAAGTTAGAATTATGACAAACCCACAAACAAGAAAGAAGACCATTCTTCTTCAGGGAAAGCTCCCTCTACTGGTTCTCTCAAATCCTCATCTATTGTCCCCCTAACCATAAAGCATTCTACTCTCAATATGGTTTTGCATCCACCCAAGAGTACTCTTACGAAGGCTGTTTTTAATCCTAATACCCGAGCTAATCAATTTTATAATGTCGTTGAAGACCTCGCTCAGGAACCATGTGCAATGTCTACCTTGGAAGTGCTCCAAAGTTGTCCTACACAACGCAAAAACCTGTTGACTGTGTTAGAAGCTTTAGACCCAGACAATACTAATTTGATTCATTTCAATATCAAGAACTATAAGTCTAGACTACCTCACAAAATTGTTTTCGAAATCATCACAAAAGTAGTTGGAAAGAAAGTCTGTAAGACTATCTTAGACAAAGGAGCTTCAACTTTGGTTTTTTCCCTGTCTTGTTGGAAATCTATCGGCTCTCCCGAGCTTGTAACATCACCTACGACTCTGAAAGCCGTAATTTGATGGATGAGGTTTCCATCCCCATGTTCTCATATCAGCCCTTGCATTCAAGCTTGGGGGAAAAACTATTTCTATTCAAGTAGAATTAGTGGACGCCCCGTTAGATTACAACCTCCTTCTATGAAGAAATTGGTTTTACGCCATGACTAGTTTCGCTTCGACGGTATTCCGAATAGTCCAATTTCCACATATAGGGAGAATTGTTACCATTGATCAGCTTGATTTATATATGCTGGATGTTACTACCTCTATAGCTAACAACATCCCTATGTTAGGCTAGTCCCCTCCTCCTTACCAGTCGATTGGGGTAGGCATGTTGAAGGATTCATCCCTTATGGGGATTTTTCCATCCACTGCTCCTAACACAGACACAACAACAATAAATATTATTACATCATTTTATTGTGAGCCCAAGGGAAAATAAATTGTTGAGTCCACCTCGTTGAGTCCAAATGAAGAAATGTACAACATCATTCAAACCCTTTCCAATGATCACACCGATGAGCTTCATCTGGTGGCTTTGGATCCTTACCACCTGCCTTACTGGTTAGAACCATCTCTTCCTGTTCTAGATTATCTCTCTAAGACTTTTCCTTCCAACAATTCCATTATGGAGATCATGAATACGAATGAGTCCATTTGGGAGGATCACCATCATAGATCCTAGTTCCTCCCCAACACCAGTACGGTCAACCATGACTTTGCATCCTTGTTTTCCACTGATATTGTCATCGCACCTATAAGTGCTATATTGTTGCAAGACATAGATTCTGAAGGAAAACTTTGCAACATTACTCAGACTAATCCGATTGACATATCATCCAAGCCTGGTACCATCGAGCATGTTCATGTTGGGCAAAACTGCTCGGCAGACGAATCTGAAGCATACAAGGCACTTTTCAAAGAATTCTGTGATATTTTTGCCTGGTCTTATGAAGAAATTATGGGGATAGACCCATCCATTGTGTTCCATGAAATTAAAAACTATCCCATGGCTAAACTAGTCAGGAAAAAACTAAGGCAAGTCCATCCACAGAAGGCCACAACTATTAAAGCTGAAATAGAGAAAATTCTCAAAGCTGGGTTTATTTATCCCATACCCATGATAGAATGGGTATTAAACGTTGTCCCTGTCAATAAAACATAGGGCACCATTAGAGTCTGTATCGATTTTAGAGACTTGAATAAAGCTTGTCCCAAGGACAACTTTCCTACTCCACATATCGATCAGATTATTGACAACTATGCCGGAAGTGTCATATTCTCATTCATGGATGGCTTTCTGGCTATAATCAAATTGAGATATTACCCACCGATCAGCACAATATGACATTCATTTTCCCATGGGGAACCTTTTCATATAGGAAGTTACCTTTTGGCTTAAAAAGTGCTGGAACCACTTTCCAGCATGTGATGTCCTATGCGTTTCACGATATTAAACATATTGTTGAACCATACCTTGACGAACTCCCTGCTCATTCACAGCGACGGGAGGACCACCCTAGTCATCTTAGAGATACTAAACTGAGATGTCGTCATTATAATATATGACTCAATTTGCATAAATGTGTTTTTTGCGTTGAGACGGGACATCTATTAGGTTTTGTGATCTCTAAGGATGGCATCTGGATAGACCCTTTAAAAATTGCTACCATTTTAGCTCTACCAGCCCCAACCAATCTTCTCGAACTCCAAAGTTTGCAAGGGAAGGAAAACTTTCTTCGTTGTTTCGTGTGCAAATTTGTAGAGAAAATGCACGGTTATATGTGTCTCCTTAAGAAGGAAACTCCATTCTTCTGGCATGACCAAGCCCAATGCACCTTTGATAATCTCAAACACACTCTAACTCATTCACCTGTGATACACCCCCCAATATTATTCAAAGGACTTTCTCTTGTATATTGCTGCCTCCGCTAGTACCATCGCTATGGTTTTGGTGCAGGAAAATCCCAACAGTCACGAGCACGTGATTTACTATGCTAGTAAGAACCTTATGGATTTTGAAACCCGATATTCACACATGGAGAAGTTAGCATTGGCCATGGTCATTGCTGTACAAAACTTTTGTCACTACATTTTTCTCTGCACAACCACTGTATTGGCAGACTAGAACCCTATGTATTACATCCTGACTCATCAGGTGCTCGGGGGCAAGTACTCCTGATGGATAGTCATACTATAGGAGTTTGATCTGGAATTTGCCAAAGCCACATCAAAGAAATCCTTGGTCTTTGTCGAGCTCATGTGTGATCTTTCCTGTGCTTCGATGGAATCTAATCCTAGTGATTCATTCCCAGATGAATTCCTATTCTTGATAAGCACTACTAATCCATGGTATGGATATTTGCTTATTTATCTCCAAACACAAATATTTCATCCAAATCTATCCCATGACGATTGCCGCCATATCCGTCACCATGTGAAATACTACCTCATCCTCAATGATACCTTGTATAGACGTGAGATTGATTCTATTCTCCGGCGATACCTCACCCATGAGGAAGCTGAACATGTGTTGAATGAGCCACTCTGGAGCATGTGGCGGTCATTTATCTAGGATGGCTACAGCCTAGAAAATCCTTCGCGCTGACTATTTTTGGCCTTCAGTATTTCAAGACTGTCACAAGGATGTCAAGAAATGCCCACCTTGTCAACATTTTTATCCCAAAAAGCACACTCATCCTACTCTGCTACACCCCGTCATTGCTATTGGCCCATTTTCCAAATGGGTGATTGATTGTATGCATTGTAAGCCTACCTCAGCTGGGGGGCATGGTTACATTATCATAGCCATTGACTATTTTACAAAGTGGGATGAGGCCATGCCTACATATGTGGAAGATGGTAAGACTGCCTCTCTCTTCGTGTTCAATCAGATCATAGCTAGATTTGGAGTCCCACAATCCATTGTTACTGATCATGGATCACATTTCCATAATCAAATGATGGAGGAACTTAGTGCCAAGCTAGGTTTTTGTCATGAAAACTCTACGCCATATTATTCACAAGCTAATGTTCAGGTAGAGGCCATAACAAAGTTTTGAAAACTATGCTTCATCGGATGGTTGGAGACCATAAATCCAACTGGCACCACATCCTTTTCTCCGCTCTTTGGGCTTACAGGACTTCAATGAAAACAGCTACTAGTTTTACACCTTTCCATCTTGTCTATGGACTCAAAGCTGTCTTACCGATTCAATGTCAGATTCCATCCTTGAAACTTGCTATAGAACTTCTCCTAGACACTTCCACAGATGAAGAGAGATTTTTGTACTTGAATAACCTTGAAAAAACTAGGAGAGATGCTGCCTTGGCTAATGAGGCACATAAGAAACGCGTCAAGGTACAGTATGATAGATCTGTCCAACCTCGTGCCTTTAACAAGGGTGACCTAGTCTTGACTTATGACCAGAGATATGACAAACTAGGGAAAGAAAATTTCGAGTCCATGTGGTACGGTCCTTTCGTCATTTCTAACGTTTTAGAGAAAGGAGCCTACTAGCTCGTAGATTATGATGGAATCCCTTTAGGGAAACCTCGCAATGGGTTGTACCTAAAGAGGTATTATGCCTAGATCTCTCTTGGATAGTATCTTTTATATATTTATATTTCTTGACTTTCAGTTTTCTTTAAGTATTTTCAATATGGTTTTGAGTTTAGTGTCCATATCTATTTATACCATGTTTTGGTTGTGCAGAGCAGATGGTTTCTACAGCTTCGCTGATGGTGCTTGCTTCCACACCTTGAATCTTGCCTCAGCTACTTGGGTTCTCTATTCCCTAGCTGATGATTTGGTTAGTTCATGAGCAATTTGTATTGGTCTTGCTACCAACAACATCACCGAGTATCGAGCAGTCATAGGTCTTCTGATTGAAGCTACCTCCCAAGATGTTCACAATTTGGTAGTATTGATGGACTCACAACTTGTCTTTTGTCATCTAAACCATGTCTATACCATTAGGAATCATGTGCTTCTCCACCTCTTTCGAAAGGTACGCTTGTTATAAAGGTCATTTGAAACCATCACCTATAGGCATATCCCTAGGGAACATAATGTAGTTGCTGACTCATCAGCTACTTACATCCTAGATTGGAATATTGCCCATTCATGACATTAAAATCAAACATGGTTCATTGTAAATAAACAATTAAAGACACATAAAACTCATGTAAAATACATTCACCATTTGAGACATATAAACAATAGGTAAAAGTCTGTATATATATATATATATATATATATGAACATGTTTACAAAAAATAGGTCACGAGAACTCATCTGAAGCATGTAGGCTTTTAGGCAAAAATCACCATACAAAATACTAAAGCTATCAACTTTTAGTGGATACATCATGCATACATCGTCTAGTGATGCTTGTTGTAGCACATTACTGCCTGGGATACTCTACGCAGCAGTCTCCTAAACCGACCTAGTACTTCCACTGTAGGTCTCTGATACCTTAGAGGGACGTCATCAATGGAAGCGTCGAGGATGTCTAGGGTAAACCTCTCCAATTTTTCCTCTAACTCCCTAGTCACATCGTCACCCTATGGTACGAAATGGGATCTGGCTCATCTATCCAATGGGGAACCTCCCCCAGGTCATGCTACTCCAACGTCTGCATGAAAATATTCAGGTCTCGTTACTTAACATAAAAAATATAAAACATCAAAAACATAAAAACACTATTTCCATTTTAGGGTTTTTTGCTTCTTACCGATGTCACCCCACTGTCCACCAGGTGGGAGCTATAGGTCAAGGTCTCCATTGAAGTTTGTACCTGCATAAGCATAATTCTCCACCATGAGGATCTGATCTCTCAGCCATCGAAAGAATGGGTCATCGAACTTCACCTTCCCCCTGCCTGCTCCAGTACGGGCCATAATCTGGACCCACCTCTGCATGCGAGGGTACCGCACTCTAATCTTTGTAAAGACCACCTAGGGTCTCATCTGTGGCACCTACTCGAAGAATAAGAGGGATAGAATGGAACCAAAACCAAACTACTTCAATTCCCCTTGGCGACACTGAGTCAGCTGAACCTTGAATATCGGAAGCAGGGCTGCCACCCAGTTAAAGACTATAGGCACCATGGCCTCTATGGCATAGAGCATATGTGCCCTAGAATCCTGGTGCACTCCCTAGCTTCCCACCACTCTATGCAAGGTAAACAATACAGTCCATATAGATCCTTCCATCACTACTTTTATGGGGATTTTCTTCCCCGATATCCTTGTCCCAAGGATACAATGACGGTTTATCAACTATTGTGTAGTGATGTCCCCTTCGCGGGAACCAATCAGCGAGATGGGAGCACCTTGTCTTGAAAGGCAAGTAAGGAAGTAGATATCCTCTACCTCAAATATTAGAATATGAGCACCAACCTTGAAATGTTGTTGCTTTGGATTCCACATCCTAAGTATATGCTCTAGCAATCGCTCATGCGATACCATGCTAGGCGTGCGAAATAATTTTAGGAGTCTACATTCTCTCAATGCGGCTATGCAACTCAAATTCCTTTTAGCAAAGGCCTCATTATTATCATGCTGTCTCTCTTTCCATATGACCATTTTTTATTAGCTAGAACCTGCCAAAAACAATCACAAGACCCATTAGAATCATTCTTAATCATTCAAATCAAATGAAATGGTCTAGTTTTTCTTGTGCAATTAGTTTTACTTCTTCACGGTCGGCACCGCCTGTGCCCTGTTGAAGTTAGGTGGTGGCACCGATTGTGCGCTTTGTTTTCGGCATGGTTCTAGCGAGGTACCACGTATCCTGCAAGGGATAAGCATGGTGCCCACTTCCATGATTTTAGGGCTTGCCATACAAGCCCAAAACACCATCAAAATTCAAAATCAAAGGCATAAGATGAAAGAGTAGGGTCTAGGCTATTACCTAGAACTAACGACTCTCGAATTCAACGGTGGAAACTCTCGATATCAGCAACTAAAAATCTAGCTAGGAAAGTGCTCCAAATGCTCTCCACTATGGGTAAATAGTAAAATGATTTGATTTTTCACTATTTACATGACTTTTATACGCATTTTTGGGTTTGACAAGATATATTTTTGGTTTAAAATCACTTATTACTCAAAATTTATCAGTCGAAATCCCTTAATGATAGTTATTGGTGCATTTAACACTTGTTTTGAGTCATTGCGGGATATAAGAACAGTAGCAGTAAAGTTTTGGGAGTTCATTTTTTACTTTTTCGTACTACCATAAAACAGAAAAAGTCATTGAGCATTTATTATGACACTTTGGTCATGCTCTCGAAACTCAGTATCAAAGGTCCGAGTCCGTTTCTAGTTCTTTTCAGGCTCGTAAAATCTCTCATTGTATAAAGAGACCTAATGGATTCTTCTTTAAACTCTTTTTGGGCTCCCTAAATATGAAAATATTGTTGAGTGATCTTGTCTTCTTCATGATCATTAAAGAATTTGAAGAGTCGTCTCTTTGATGGTAGGTTATCTCTTTTCCGATTTGGATAGACTATTTACAGAAAATGAACACTCCAGCCAATCATGACTGGAAGAGTTCTCTAAGGTATGATTTTATAATTTTTTGGGCCTTAGAGACTAAATCATATGAAAAAGGACCCGTTGGAGTCTTCTTCTGTGGTCATTCAGACTCTCTAAACATGAACGATACCAAGTTTTCTTTCATTGGACTCATTAAATTAAATATTGAGAGACCCGTTTTTGGGAATGAACCCCTCCTCTCTCAGGTTCGTAAAACAGAGTTTGGACTTGTCTTTAGATGAGCTATACCGAGTGTTTGTTACCCTCTTTGAACTCATAAAATTGAAAAGAGGAACTCATCAACCATGATGGGGGAAATGGGAAGGGAATCATTTTGCAAATAAATGGAAGTAGTTTGTCGTTACCTTTGAACATGGCACTTGTCTGCATATCATTTCAGTCAATTGGGTATTCAGTTGATCTCCGTGACGATCCACTTTCATGAGTCATGCCACTTCTTTGAGTCTTTCAAAAGAATGCAATGTCCATTGTCGCATTGTGTGTTTGTCCCATTTAGTCATGCTTCCAAGTATTTTGTCATGCCGCCCGATGTTCAAAGGGAAGATTGAAGAATTTTACCTCTGCAGTCAAAATAGTCTCTATGTCAGTACTTTTGAGTCAGTCTTATGGTTACTACATTCACATCATTCCAGAACTATGTTTCAAGTTTCATGTCGTCGATGTGGGACTCATCATGACCTCCTTCAACGATACTATTCCCATCGACATCAATTCATCATCTAGGAATTAGTCTTAGAAACAAAAACTTAGTACCTTGATATCTGTATGCCTTAATGATAGATTCTCTTGCTCTCGACATAGGTTCACATCATTGACCTTTGATCAATAAAATAGACTGGGTGTTCGACAATAGGACATCTATTCGCACTCAGTAGATTGTACTAGGGTACCTTGGGAATCATTGACATCAATAGTGTCTCGCACTTGTTAATGGTTCACATCATTGACCGGTAATCAAGTGGTTTCTACCATTTTCGCATTAGAGGAAATTTCAACTCAAAATGGGCCTTCTAAAATAATTTAATAAAATAATAGTTAAAATAATAAAATGATATTTATTAATTTTGGTGGAAGAAAAGAAAAAAACTACTCTTTTATTTGTATTTTCGACATATATCCACATGTTGTTACTCAAATTTCAATCAAGAGAGCTTGTTGGATGCAGAATTAAATTCTACATCCAACGAGTACCCACTCGGCATACTTTTGACAGACCCCTCTACCCGAAAAACAAGAAATACCTGAAAAATGTGACGATCATCACTTTTTTCAGGTATTTCTTGTTTTTCAGGTAGAGGGGTCTGTCAAAAGTATGTCGAGTGGGTACTCGTTGGATACGAAATTTAATTCTGCATCCAACGAGCTCTCTTGATCGAAATTTGAGTAAAAACATGGGGATATATGTCAAAAATACAAAAAAAGTAGTTTTTTTATGATACATATCCCAAAATTTATATTAAAAAAGTGTTTAATACCTATACGATATTTCAAATTTAAAGCAATTTCATTGGCTAACACATGATGACATGGAATTTGAATTAAAGTTAAAAGGCCCATTTTGAGTTGAAATTTCCTCTGATGACTTCAGATCATTGTAATCACATGGAGAGAATCGTACTTTGTGGAGGATGAGACGAAGACCCTGGGTATTTGTTTAGCTCTCATTGCTTTCCCAAGGTTGCGATGGAGTTTTGTATATCTAGCATGGATCCACATTTGTGTGGTCGTGGCTATGCTAAAATTTGCGTCTGTATGACATATATCTATGTTGTATGTCTAGTAGCTATGTCCAAATTTGAGTCCTCTATCACATGGATCTACGTTGTATTCTAGTAGTCATGCTTGTTTATTCCTCCCATCGATCTGCCTTGTATTGGTCTACAGCCATGATTTGGTTACTTGTGTCTATGACTCAAAAATATTGATGTACTATAGATGCCTACTTGAGGACATGCTCCGATCGAGTTGACATTTTCACCTCAAAGTGACAACTTGTTCTCTCAAAGCTCTCGTTTATCGTATCCCTATAAGTCTCATGCTTTGGGGGGCATTCTGTTATACCCAAATCTTATCACCACCATGTGATAAGACCCTTAATTTACATGTTTTCCCTTAATCCCAGCACTTAGAGTGGAAACCTACTCTATTTGTCAATTCTACATGAAAAAACTCAGTAACGCGCTTTGCCTGTGGCCCATGAGCGGTACCTTACTTGCACCGCTTGTATCCTATTTTCCATAAGTGGTGCCACCACCTATGGTATTTTGTCCATAATCATTTGTCATCTAAACTGCTCTATCATAAGAGAAGAAAAGCGGTACCCTGGGTAAAATGGGAAAAAGAGAATTTTCTCAAGGCTTCCAGATCATGAGCCTCATGTCCTCCATTATCCCTATCATTGTGGGTCAGTTGAGCTTGAGATCCCCCATCATAGGATCTTAGAATCCACCTCATCCACAAATATCTCAACTATTAATACCCATTGAGCCTTATAAATACAAGCTCATGTCCATAGTTGAGGGGGAGAACTATAGACATATTGTTATGTTGTTTGATTGACCACTTAGCCCAAGCCATTGGAGAGCATAGAGAGAAAAGTTGGAGCTTATGGGGATGAAGTGTTTTTTTAATGGATATGCTTGTCGACACTAAAGCAATGGTTGTAAGCTTCTCCATACATCTTTAATGCAAAGCTGATTTCCGTCCCACATTACTATTGTTTTGATTTCACATGTACATGTCGTTAGATTCCTTAGTCACTAACATGGATAACTAGATGATTCTATGGTAACTTTGATGTGTTTGCATGTTTGATCTGTTTGCTGGTACATAGGTTCACTATCGAAGCAGCATTCTAGGTGTCTATGACATCCAGGGAAGGTCTTCATCCTTTGTCCTTCACTCAGTTGTTCTGGATCTGAACCATTCAGACCAAAGGATCAGATTTTGTCCGTAGAAGGTGAAATATTCATGGTTACACGCTTAACAATTCCTCTCATTGGCCAGCTACTTCAGGGTTCTTGCACTAGTCCTCACAATGAGTTTTATGGAAAATCCAAAGTACTTCCCATAATTGAGTCAGTTGAGACTTATGTCCCAAACCGAAAAATTATTAAGTAAGTTGGTTACTTTTATGGTTTGCTTGGCGTCATGAACCAAGTTTTGTTGGATTATTTGGTGGGAACATGTGCACTTTGTGTATGAATTTGTGATTTTTACTTTCAATTATGAAATAATAAGATAACACTAGTTTCCCTGTAAGGAACAAGTAAAGGGCTTGTCGCAAAATAGGGTTGAAAGGTTAAAATAAATCTAGATAAAGTTTAAGATAAACTGTGATAAAGTGTAATATGACTACAAATTTTGTGAATAAATAGGGTGACTACCCCACCTTTGTATCCTTCAAATCCAATAAGGAGTGTTGGGATCTCATCAAAGTGGAAACAAGTCCACCTGTAGATCCACAGGTCGCACCCCAAATGCCTCATGCTCAACATGGAGGATGTGAAAGCCTTGAGACCCCTAATTGTCTCCACTCCCAGTAGCTTCCAAGGTCACTTGTTTTTAATGGGAATGAACTATAATAAAAAAATGGATTCCTATTACTATGCTTACTCAACCCCCTGTCTTATCTTAGAAGACCTGGAGGGTGATGACTGAGTAGAGGAGGAAGGGATGAATAAGAAATATTAAATCCCAATGTTTAATTAATGAAAAACATAATTTAAACTTGCAGAAAAACTAACACAGAAATAAATAGAATGCATTTAACATTCAAATAGTTGATAATGGGTTGTTTCAAACAATCAAAACATATGTAAACAAGCTCAAAAATGGATAGGTCGCTTCTAACTGCAGGACAATGGTGACTGAGTCGCATAGATAGACCCCACAGTAGTGACTCGGTTGCAACTGATACAAAAAATAGCTACGACTGTGACCTAGGAGGAAATTCACGCCTTTTTAATTTTGAGTCGCGACCTGGGTTACGGGTTTTGACCCAAAATCTATGACTGGGTCACGTGTTTCGGTTCAACAGCAGCGACGAGCGCCAAAAATGTAGAAAAATAAAAAACAAAGACGACAGTGGCCGACAAGAGAAGGAAATGGTGTCGTGCATACTCGGATTGGCCACTTGAGTGACAATTGAGCCTCAAAATAAATAAAAGACCTAAAAACAATAGGATAAGAAAGGATTGACCTAGTTGATTCACCAAAACTGTAGTCGGGTTTTCACCATAGCTACATGCAAAAGCACTTCCCTTCCGTTTATGAGACAGAAGGGTAGAGTTCAATGGAAAAGAGCTAGCTGCAAATAAAATATTAGTAACACAATAAAAAACTAAACTAAATAAACAACAATGAGAAAAATATACCTTTCATTTTGTTGGACATTTGGCCACCATGCCCTTACTTGGAATGTGACCGCCTCTCCACAGGCTTTATGGTATGGAGGGTGCCTCAACATACAAGATGGGAGAATAGTGGGGCAAATGTAATGTTTGGAGAAATGGGGTGAGTAGTTTGAGAATAATGGAACTCACGGAAGTATAATAACCATGGAAGAAATAATTCATTTTGTGATGGAGACCTCCATACTTAATTATAGTTTTTTTGTCCTTTTCTCTCATTTAGTGTTTTGGACCCTAATTAGGGTTTTAGGCCCTATTTAGGGTTTTAAGCCCCCTTTTTATGTTTTTTAATCTCTTTTGGGATTTTTATCCCTTTTGTGAGCTTTTTTAGGCCCTTTTTGATATTTTTGAGCTTTTTAAGAGAGAATAAGGTTAAAACATAGTTGTGGAGGTCAAAAATTAGGGAAAAAAGGTAGGAAAAAATATTTGTATTTTTTTATGCCATGTAGAGCTAGTTGAGAATTTTTTTGCATTAACATAAACTCCCCTTGCTTGAGGAATATAGGTCTGACTAATACCTGTTTGGTTCCACCTGCGCCATGGCCGGAAAAAACTTGGCAAATAAGAGAAAAATACCATCATGTTAAAATACCTCCAACCAATACCAATTTTAAGCAAGAAAAGTATGCATAAGCCAATACCAATAAATAATCAATATATTTAGTAAAAAAATACCATCAACCAGCCCCATCAACCAAATCCTCACCAAAACATTTAATAGTCTACACTTACCAAGGATTGTTCCATTGACAACCAAAACAATTCCTATAGACACTAAAACAAACCAACATCATTTTGACATTGTGTGCTCAAACTATCCACACAGCATTACAAAAACTTCATACAGTAACTAAAACACATAATCAACAACACCATACAAGAGTCACAAGATATATTTTTGTAAAATTTTATGCTTGTTTAACCGGCTACAACCGTGAGGTAATTCAACACCTACTAAATCAGAAGCACCTACTTATATTCCAAGACTTGGCTTTGTATTTTATTAGATCAAACTAAGAAAAATGTTACAAGGTGTAAGGATCTTCAAATAAGCATATCATCAAGTGGTATACTAGATGAAATTCACCAACATCCCACTACCCATCTTACCACAACAATGATCGTCGAGGGTTTCTATTTTTCATCATAGGTTCCACGTACTCCATTAAGCAAGGCTCCTTTTATACAAGAGCTTCAAGGTATCTTTAAATTCATTTTCAAATAAAAGGCCCAAGAAAATGGATTCTCATTATGTGTGGAATATTAGGGCTTCCATAAGCAAGGGTAAGAGGCTTCATAACCCCATTAAGACACAAATGACCACAAAATGGGTCATTTGGCTCATTAGGTGTTCCACGGGCTCCAATTCCCACATACATGGTTCTTCATGCCCCATGTAATGTCATCACTTAAACCTTTGTAATTAATGGCTTGTCATCAATGACAATCATATTCAACAAACTCCCCCTTTTCCATTGATGGAAACAATCTTCCAGTCTTCAATTTATCTCCCCCTTTGAAATTAATAACTAAGGGTCAAATACGTGTCCACTAAGGACTTCAGAATGACTAAGAAAAAACAAATTGGATTCTTGAATACTCTCCCCATTGCATTTAGTTTAGTTTCTCCCCCTGATATGTTGGTAGTATGCTCATTATTGTTTTCAATAGGCTGCAATGTTTCTTGATTGGTTGAGTTGTTTTCTCCCCCTTATTAACATGAATATTTCTTGATGAGAAAGGTTGTCATTCATGAAAAACCATTAGTGACAAAGAAGGAGTCAATACATATAAAAGGAAACAAATGTCAAGGATGAAAAGAATAAAATCATGTACAAGATTCAGATACAAGTGGTTGTAAGCACTCTTCAATAGATGAAAATTCTAAATGTAATGATGATGAAGCTATACTTACAGAAGATGAACAAGAAATCTTGTTGAAAGCTAATAATGCATTTACAAGAATATTTTTGGATCCTAATCTTAAAATGAACCCAAGAATCAAGAAGAAAATTTTGAGATCATGTTGAAAAATAGAAAGAGAAGACAAAAGATTTTTCATGATAATGAAACTTAAGAACAAAGGTTTGGAATATGGGATAGAAGACCAAAACAATTAAATTGGAAGATTGAAGTATAATTTAGAAAGAGAACAAGAGAAGAGAATTCATGAGAAGACTAACATACAGCTCAACAAATTATTCCTGGAAGAAGGATGACACAAACAATTTTGAAATACAAAAGAGAAATGGTCTCAGCCAAGACCGCTCTAAGGTATGGGTGAAGAAAAATATTTTGCTAAATTTGAATGAATTAGATTAGTGTACAAATTAATATGGCTTCCATATGGCAAGCCATACTTGATTTCTTCTAAAAACGTTCAGTTTACGATGAGTTCATCATTGGAGAATGAACTCAAATGGAAAATAATGGCTCTGCAAGGAATAAAAGGTCCAAGGATCGTGGTTGAATTAGAAAACTAATGAAGTTTAATAAGTGATGAAGTTGGCATGTTGATAGGGGGACCAGTATGAAATAAAATGCATGCTTACCTTTTATGAATGTACTAGATAATTTTTTGAAGGTATGGGAGATGCTTGTAAATAGCTATGTAATGTTTTTAAAATGCATGCAACGGAATGCAAAAAGTTAACATGATTGTAATGATTGCAATACATGGAGGGAGTGAAAAATACGAGGAATAAAATGCACATAGGATCTTCATGATATTCCTATTGCTCACTCAGAAATACACTAACTTATGATAATGACCATAGTAAATAAGAAAGTTCCCACATTTGGAATGAAACTAGCCACTATGGCATGAATTTGAGTTATGTAATGAAAATTTCCACAAGGTGATGATGCCCATAGTCAGTTAAAAAGGTGTATCTTCAAGCATCAAGATAATTCCCACCTGATAAATGAAATGCATGATGACTGAAGGAAATAGTGAGAAGACAACAACAACCTTTGGGAAATATGCATTGTTTATATGCATGCACAATAGAAAATGATGACTGTAGGGAATAAAATGTGCATGCATCAGTCCACAAACACAAGGTAATTATGCCTACAGGATTTGGTAGAATACCCACCAGATAGAATCAAAATGTCCTCAAATCTGAGAAGAAGGTATGATGAGGTTTCAAGTCTAATTAGTATAAATATGCTTTCCATATCAGTTAAATTGACCAAGTTAAAGACAAGTATTCCCACCAAAATATGCATGCAAGCAAATAAATAAACCCTTGCAATACTTAAAAAGTGTTTGTAGTGTTTAAAAGTATGCCTACAGCATGCATGGAAGTGAGAATAATTCCTACACCAAAATTTGTTTGCAATCAAAATGCTTTCAAGACTTGGAGAAGATGTTTTCAGGGATTCAAGAATGCCTACAAGACAATAGAATTCCCGCACCATCCAACTATACAATTTCTGCAGAAACTTTAGAAATTACCACATCAGCTAAGTGATGGGAGGAGGTTGTCATCATACTAGAAAAATATATCAACATTGTAAAGATTGGAATACAAGAAAATTTTTACCATGGCCAATTTGAGTGACAATTCAGAAATGGTAAGGTGTGTAACTCTGAAATTCCCACACAGTCCACTAAAATTCCCACAGGCATGGGTTTATAAAAGTTAAGGGATATTGGGTTAATTTTTTTTATATCAATCTTGAAACAAAATAACCTCAACAAACCAACAAAACCTCATAGCATTGTGATGAGAATGTTGTACCAGAAACAAATAACTATCTCACTTTACAACATAAAAGCATCATTGTATCGATGCAAGGAGAAAATGTTGTGGCGACAATGCTAAACTAGCAATGGACGTTTACAACTTTAATGACGAAAACACATCGATGTATTTATGTTTTCTAAAGAAAGAAAAAAAAATATCCCAACAAAATATATTATAAAAAATAGAATCCCTAGAAGGGCTTATAAAAATAGCCTTAAAATTATCCATGATGTGATTGAAAGAGACATGAAATGTATACTCTTAGTTATTGTTCAAAGAAGACAAGACTGAGGCCATACAAACTTGATATGGATCAAAGTCTCAAGGTTGTAAGGTCTTCTAGAGCTAAACAAGTGGATGGAGGTCAACAATGAATATTTATTAACAAGTTAGAAACTATATGTGTTTCTTTGATCATTTTGTTGCTATGAGAAAGGATACTAGTGGACACCCACCTCTTTGGCTCAAAATGGTTCTAAATGTTGGCAATTAACTATAATTTTGTAGGGGTTGAACTTTAAACAATTTATTTGAGCATACCCATCCATTATTGGAAATGGATTCATTCCCACAATATTTTACTGTGATGCCTACCAAACATGAATTATAGAATAGGCTTTGTAAAGTTGAATAAAGGAACCAAATAAAGTGTGTATGTATAAGTTGTGGATAAGGATGTCACACCTCCCACTAACCCCAAGGGCTTGTTAGAACATATTAAGAAGTTGGATAGGGTGAAGTGATTCATATTTAATTAAATGAAGGATCACTTGATCCCTCACAAAAAATATAAGAATAAGGTGAAGGATATGTGTGATGCTTCGATCAATCTATAGCATAGCATGAACATATCCCATGGGATTATTTTGAAAACAAACTCCCTAGTACACAAAATAAATATTGATCTGGTTGTGAGATATGTAATGAATATCACTAATTTAAGAAATTGACTCGCAACCATAAGAGATTTGGTGCATGAGGCTGAGCTAGTGTGGATAACTGTGAAATGGTTCCATACATCTTGGGGCATGTTTGTTTGAGGTTTATGTTCTCATGATAAGTTTCCCACTTTGAAAAACTATGGGATGACTTTTTTTAATAGGAAACAAGAATGAAAACAATAGAAACCAAATATGTTGAGGTTCAAAACCTAAACCTTATTGGTACAATAAATAAGGATGGAAATAAAGGACTCAAGAGGGATCAAAAGAACTAGAAGGAAGACTCAAGATAACTAGGTTCAAAATGATAAAATTATCCCATAATTATGCAAATCACCTTCAAATCCTCAATTACCCACTACTTGCATGTTATTTCACCCCATACTTTCCATGTGACCCACTACTTACACATACCTATGTCACAAGCAAGTAGTGGGCCATTATAGAGTTAATTGGGCCACATGCAAGAAGTGGGTCACATGGGTACATTTTTGCAAATCCTAGTTTCCACCATATTTGCTTTTAGAGTTGCATTGTATATGTGTTTGGAAAATTTTTGATGCAATGTTTTAGATATCTATATTTTACTAAGTTTTTAGTTTTGGCTCCCAAACCCTTTCTCAACATTTTTCCCATGCATCAAGTTGACATTTAGATTTTGGAGGATGCATGGGAGGATGAGGAAAATCAGATGGTAACTTTTAGAGCCTTGATCTTGCTATTTTTAGAAAGAAAAAATTATTTATAAACTTGACCAATTTTACTAAAAATTGCATAGTGAACACTTTAGAGAGGCTAGTATTGAGTTCTCTCATTAGGTACCTTCATAATTTCAAGATTCACAATTTTGGAAATTTTTTATTTTAGATATGTTATCTTCCTTTAAATATAAAAGTATATTTGGATACCCATTGGACAGTTGTGCATGAGATTCTAGTTTCAAATCCAATGAAACTTGTTCAACCCAAAGTATAAAAGTAGAGAATTTCAAGTTTAAGAGATGTTCAGATTTTTAGTGATCCAATATCGAGTATAGTATGAACATGAAGTTTGGTGGAAACTAGATAAAAATAATAATAAGGTCAATAATTATGTACAATTTTGTATGATGTCTTTGTTCAATTGTTAAGTGGTGGTTATTGTATCTCATGTGAAAGCATTTTTTTTGAACTGGATTAAGGTAGGTGCTAGTCTTGAGAAATTTGGTGGAATAGAGATTCCTCACCTTTTGCATCTCAATGAATGTTTTTTTTTCTTTTAGAGTTGTAAGTAAACCACACTACATTGTAATAGTGTTTGGTTTTGGAAGGACACGAATATGTTTGTTTCATTATGATAGGATGAAGCATCGTGTAATATAAGTATATATACATTTTATATTACTCTATCACTCAGAAAGAGTAGCATGAGTGTAGTGATATTCAATGGATTAATATGAATCAATTGAGAGAAATGAAGATATGTCTTCTCTGAATAAATGAATAAATAAAATACCATATCCCATTTTGGTGATGATTTAATACCCATCCACTGTGAGTTGCATTTCCTTTGCCAAGGCTTGCAGAAATCATCAAATATTAAAATTTTATAAGACTAAATAATAATAAAGAGAATAAAAATGAATTTAAACATGTGAAAGACTATATAAGTCTAAATTGAAATACCTTAATCAACTCCTCTTTATTTCAAGAATGATTTATTCTCTACCGAATAGGGTTTATAAAAGTTAAGGGCCTTTAGGTTAATAGGACTTCAATCCCGAGATGATTGAAGTAGAAATACCACAGGGAGAACATAAGGAGCCCAAAAAACTTATCCAAGGATGCATAGAGGGTGGATAAAACACACCCTTAGTGGATGAAAACAAAATCTATATCCCCAGCTAAAACAAGAAAGATGCTAATGTATCACATACTCGAAAGAACAAAAAAAGAGTATGCCACATAAATCAAAAATCTCTTAAAAGAATTGTATCATGCCTTCCTTAATGATTTATCCTTATAAAAGTTACAAGAAGGAGAGGAGGATAGCCTTCATATTCAATTCTTCCTTGGATAAATGATCTGCACTCATATTGTGCTCCCTATAGACATCCCTAAATTCATATAACCCACGAACTGAATTCATCGGTAGTGTATCATATATGTCAGATTTAATGGATATTTGATGACAAATTTCACTACATAGATGTCGGAAATCCGACGAAGTCTCCTTCATAGAGTCCATATAACCCACAAATTGATATCATTATCTTGAGAAACTATAAGCATGGCATCTTAGTGACATCAATCTATTGAGAAATAGATTTGAGAGACTTATAAGCATGACATCATAGTGATATCATTATCTTGAATAATATCAATAAGTCCCTAGTATAACAGTACATCACGTAGTATTGTAACATGAGACAAATATCAAGTGGTTCCATATCAAATGCTTCAACCAATTTATCTCAAAATACAAACTATCTTTTTGACAGATTTTGTAGGTGTATCTTTTTTAATTTATTTTGTTTCTTCACCAAAAATATTAAAGACCCAGTTTCCGGATCTTAAGATATATAATAAAATCCTTTGCTAAGATTTTGTAACTTCTTTTCATGAAGAAAAATAAGTGTTCCTTGATATTCAATAGTGAATCAAAGGTAACTTGTACATAGTCCTGACAATAAGTCATTCCAGACATAAGTGGAGATAAGTATCAAAAAAATTTCCCAAGGGGAGGGAAAGAACCTATTAACCCAAAAAATCCCTCAATGAGATCTACATGACCTACAACACCCAAAGACATATATTTCACTACCCTCATTTGACCCCCACACCCTTGCAATGGCTCAAAAACATGAAAAGGGCTTAAAAACCCCTAAAAAGAGCCAAAATAGCTCACATAGGGGCTAAAACCTCCAAAAAGAGGCTAAAACCCCTCAAAGGAGCTTAAAACCCCCAAAGGAGCTAAGAGTTGGGAGAAAGGTGCTTAAAGCCCAAAAAAGGGGCTAAATCCTTGACCAAGGGCTTAAAACCCTAAAATCTCTAGAAAAAACTATAAATAGAGGGGTGGGGGTCACTCTCAAAACACTCCTTCTCTCCCTATCATTATGCTTCCCATGTGCATGCATTAAGACCCTCTTTCTCTCAAATCATTCACCCCTCTCCTCCATAGCTCCATAAGCCAAAAACCCATTCCATAGATAGGTGCTTCCAAAGCTAGGGCATGGTGGCCCATTTCCACAAAGGCTGAAGGTATAACCATTTTTGTTGTTGTTGTTAGTTTAGTTTTTCTAGATCATGTTTATTTGTAGGTTTATTTACTCATAGTTTGTTTCAGGTTCTCTTCTAATTTCTTATATCCATTTCTTGTTTTTTCTAACAGTTTCTTGCAAGGTTTCATGGCTCAGAGCTAGCCTTTCCTTGCAGGGTTTTTCATCCACAAGAACCCTACCCTTCCATCCTATAGACGGAAGGTAGTTGTTCCTACTTGTAGCTAGGGAGAAATCCCTACTACATTTTGGCGACCATACCAGGTCGATCCCACAGGATCCTTGGGTTGTTTTTCAAGTTTTCTAGTTTTTCGATCCCATAGGATCCTTGGGTTGTTTTTCAATTTTTCAAGTTTTCTAGTTTCAATTTCTATTAAATATATTTTAGATCTCATTTTCTTGCATTTACAATTTCAATCAAGCATCCTTAAGGCCGGTACAAGTTACTGTTGGTCGTTCCTTGCTCATATTTCAAAATTTTCCACTTCACGGGCCAAATCACTCTTATCAGGCTAAAAGGAGCAACCAGGTAGCTCATTTAGCCCCGAAAAGAGTGACTTCTCTCCCAGGAGACATATTGCTTCTGTTTTCAGTTTTTGAGTGACCCCCTCGCCTGTTTTTGGAAAAAAATAACAATCCCCTTGCTACATTTTCCCCGAAACAGGTGATCGGTCTCTCAAAATTGAGTTTTTAAGTTGTTGGGACTGTCAGTGCAGCTTAGCCGCCACTTTCCAGCAGCTTGTTTCCATCTCCATACAATCTATGTAAGTTAATGATATATTTGATTGGTTATTGATATATGAATCTATTTTAAGACTTGGATAAATTATTCTAAGTTAATTCTTAGTTCTTAATTAAACATTGGAAATTTACCCCTTGCCTAGTCGTTCCTCCTCTACCGAGTCATCACCCTTCAGGGTATTCTAGGATAAGATGAAGGATAAAGCCGTATAGTAATAGGCACTTCACTTGTGATTTATTTATACCACTAAAAATGGGTGACTTGGAAGGTAGAGGGGGTGATAGGACCAGGGGGGACTCACGGCATTTGCATCCTCCCTGTTAACCGACCTTGCACTCGGAGAGTGACTTGAGGCTCTACGGATGGGATTAGTCCCATTGTGTTGAGATCCCAGCACTCTTTCTTGGTTGAAGAGGAATACAGGTGTAAGGTAGTCACCTAGTAAGTCTACCATAGTTCAAGTTCATTAGTGGCATGTTTTAAATTTTCTGTTCAAAATCTACTGGTTTCATAACAAGTTACCCATTTTGTAAGTTCTGTAACAAACCAGAAAATATCTCCAAAATATTCATAAACCATAAAAGCAGTCACCAAATGAATAATAGAAAAAAATTTAACTATGAACAATCTTTCATACACATACACACAACCACACCATGTAAGATAACCAAACTCAGTTCATGACGCTGAGCCAGCTATTAAAATCTATCAATTTACACTAATTCAAACACTTGCATTGTTTGAGGACATAAGTCCCTGACTGCCTTAACCGTGGGAAGTACTTGGGCTCAGCCCTAAAACTCATTGTGAGGAGTACCACAGGAATCCCAAAGTAGCTAGCCATTGAGAGGAATTTCCAAGCGAAACAAGCAACGAACCCTACCGATTGACTAGCACTCCCATGAGGAAAAATCCAAGCATTGTCTCCTAGCAGTCTTGGTGGCTGAGTGACCACCTGAAATCCAATAGGAAGCCACTAAAACCAGGGTCTAGAATGTCATTACCATATTATAACACTTGATCTACTAGCTAGACAAAATTGATCCCCCACGCTCTTCTTCACACCTAAGAGGTGATCCACCATAGTTTGGGTCCTTGAACCAACACCATTGATACCATTCTCAACGACCCTCTACACTATCAAAAGGCCATATAGCTTCTGAATTAGACTCATACTCATATCAATCTGAGCCAGATTTACACAGTGCACCATCTAACCCCATGGCTGGTGCAAACCTGAATCCACTTTTAGGATTGGTGATTGGAAGTGGACCCATGTCCATACCTCACACCACCACAAACACCCATGTAGGTGGTCCTACTATTGCCATGCAGACTGTCCTAACTCAAATACCTCCACCTGCATCCACTAGTCAAATTGTCCCACATGTCATACATGGGGGCAGTGTTACTTCTGATCACACTATCCCTCCTGTCATACCTAGGGGCAGTGGCCCTTCCACTCACACTATCCCACTTACCATACCTGGGGGTAGTGGCCCATTCACAACTATGCCACAAGTACCCTTAGTCATGCAGGTACATCATGTTCCTGCAAACCCCACCACCATCACTAGTTCGTCACACATCAACCTTGGGTCAAACCTCCCTTTAATGGCACACCTCAACCTACTTGAATTAGTGAGGTTAACCAATGACCCCATCTGTCATCAAACCTTTTGGCCTCCCATGCCAACCAAGATCCCCTCAGACATCCCTAAGTTTGAAGGGAAGGTATGGAAGTTCCCCCAAAACCATATCATGGCGTTTCACCAATGATGCTCATCAAACAACATCGTAGATGATTCAATCAGACTCAAACTATTCCAATGCACCCTCATAGGTGTTGCAGCCAAGTGGTACATTGAGCTACCACAAGACAAGTACCAAGACTTCAACTCCTTGGCCTTTATGTTCCTGCAGTATTTCCAACTCCCCGTTAGATATGATGAAGGAGTGGAAATCTTGTTGTCTTGCTGCTAAAACACTACAACCCACATCACTGACCACATCCATGAGTGGAGGAAACATCACAGCTTGTGCAAGATCAAGCTTGATGACAGGTTCTTCTTGGATTGGTTCTTGAAAACATTGTTGCCACTATAGCCAAGGACATCGCCCCTGAACATCCTCAAATAGAGGAATAGGCCATCTTGAAGGCCCAACAGTTTGATCTCATTTACGCACAGTTTGGATACTTCTACACTGTCATTCCAGACACTCCCTGTATAAGCACCTCCTATCGGGATGTGCCAGGGGCACCCATGCCACAAATGGCATCATAGCTTCTATCTCCCACCAATCACAACACAACTTAGCACCACCTACAATGCTGCTACAACCAAGAAATACCCCTAGTGTTTCCTACTTAAACCAAGCTCCTGACTATGCAAGAATGATGTTCCAGTCCGGAGCTACAACCTCTTATGCACAACCTGCACCATAGTAGTAGACCCATGCACCTACTTGGCCAGTACAACAATATCTGGGATAGATGCCAACGTTCGTATCACCCTGACTACTATGCACCATCAGTGTAAGCCGCTCAAGCCCCTACCCTAGCTCCACCTTCCCCTTTGGGACAAGTGTTTGCATAGAAAAACCATCCCACCCAACCAACCTCTAATAACCAACAAGGGAAAGCAAGAAACAACCAAGAAAGGAATCAAGCCAACAACCAACCACAAGGAGGTAGTCAACAACCAAATCCTCCCAACAACGTCAGGGCGAGTTGGCCAGCTCAAAACCCTCAGCAACCAAACCAACCTAGATGCAACGTTTCATTATGCACAAATCAACCGTGCAAACTATGCGAGGTATACTGGCACTATAAACATGAATTCCCCTTCATTGGTCATGCTAAGTAGACCATTCATAATGAATTTAAGCATGCTACCAATACGACATCCCTCGCTCAACCCAACTCAGCACCACCAGGACCTCCACCCTTGGTTCTCCAAAACCCATTACCAGTCCAAGAACTAGTAGCAATGACACCTACTCCCAAACCCAATCCCACCACCCCAGCTGTACCTTCAACAACAGAAATAGGTGTTCACCACCTGCTAGACTTGACAACCGAAGAGGTCAATTTACAGACCAGACAAAATCAGTACGAAACTAACAATGAACCCGCTGACCCATCAGCGACATCCATGTCCAAAAAAACAAATACACCTCTTCACTTACCCCCTTTTTCTCCATGCCCCCCCATACGATGAGTTTCCAACAATGTCATGGCTAGAGCTGCTATAAGCTACAACATTGTGGATGACTTGGCCCAAACACCTATGGCTATGTCCACTCTTGAGGTACTTAAAACTTTCCCAACACAGTGGAAAGCCTTACTAGCTGCCCTCGGTGCTGTAGATTGAGCCTCTGACTCCAAGTTGATCACATTCAACACAGAGAACAGAGAACCACATATGTCATCAACCATTGCCTTCCAAATACTGGTATCCATTCGAAATTTGGTCATGCACTGGTGCATCGTCAATGAGGGGGCATCCACATGTGTCATGTCAACCTTAGTCTAGCAGAAACTTGGGTCCCCAATTCTGCAACCATCCACTGCTACTCTAATAAATCCCAAGGTATCTTCCCACACATTTCCATCACCTTAGCTAGGAAAATAGTATTGATTGAGATAGAGGTTGTCAACGCTCAGTTGGACTATAACCTTCTCCTCGGAAGAAGTTATATGTACACCATGAGAGCCATAGTATCAACCATTTTTCATCTCATGATGTTCCCTCACAACAGGAAGATCATGACGGTTGACCAATTAACTTATCACGATCTGTAAGGGATAACCTCACCAACCAATGTTATCCCTACGGTCAATACCATCGATCTGTAAGGGATAACCGCACAAGCCAATCTTATCCCTACGGTTAATACCATGGTTGACAACATACTCGCCGCCCCATTATTGAATATGGGTCCTGGTATGTTTTCCAACACCACTATGATGGGTTCCTTCCCCTTAGTGTCACCACCTTGACACCAAATGAGACTACAAATTTATGCATGCTCTCATCAAGCATTTCTACACCTAAACATCAACCGAAGCCGCAACCACAACATCATCCGCAGCATCAACATCATTCACATCTGTAACATCATCCGCAGCCACAGCATTATGTGCAACTGCAACCATAACCCCATACCCACATGCAACCATTAGGGACTTATTTTGGCTCCTCCCCAGTCCACAAAATTCCCTTCCTATTCCCCCCTCCTAGTGTCATGAGTAAGCCAATAATGGCTACCTTAAACTTACCCAATTTCACATTGGCGATTCTCGGGTGGTACCTCGATCCATTGGCCCAACCTATGATTCCCTAGGTTTTCTTAACCCTTGTGCAACCCATTGTGATCAAATCTCATCCTCCACCCCACCCGCAAAGACCAGCCACTGCACCCACACCCACATCGCCCCACCCAAAAAGTGCCAGGGGAAAAAATGCAAAACCAACAACTGAACCCCGACAGATCCCGCCTTGTGCCATGTGTGAAGAACAAGGCCATGCAACTCAAAACTTCCCTAAAATTCCCATGATCCATGCAAATTTGGATGCCATGGATACAATAGAAAACATCCCTGTGGTTGAAATCCCAAGAGGGCTAATAGTGAGAAACAAGTCATTAAGAACAAACTATGCTTGCGCCTTTTGTGGATCATATGGACACTATTCTCACCACTGCCAAGACCTGTCCAAGTTTCTAATGGCCCTAGCAAACCTTCGACAACATACCCTTGAATCGGAGATCACCCTGATTGAAGAAGTCCACCCCCAGCTCCTTCTTTAGACACCATGTCCATTTACATGATGTCCAGTTCCACAGACCCTCTTATCTCCCCAATCACCAACAGTCCATCAAATCTGTCTCACCATTTCTTTCACAACGATGAGGAGATACTTGAATCCTCAACTCCACCAGAATACCCTTGGGACGATATGCACCATCGTTCATTCTTCCTCCCCGAAGAAATTTTGTTGCAGTATGACTAGTTTTCCATTGAAACAAAGGATTTCATTCATGGGAAATTCGACTGGTTCAAAAATTCCATTTCGACACCAGATTCCTTCGAAGAAGGGAACATGGCCAATATTTATCCAACCATTAAAATCAACATCTCAACCAATCCTGAGATGGTATAGGAAATCATGCTGGGGGAATCTTTCTCCTCAGAAGAAGTTGCTTCCTACAAAGCGCTCTTCCAATAATTATGTGACATCTTCGCCTGGTCCTCCACTGAAATGCTCGGGATGGATCCATCCATTGTGGAACACCACATCGACACATTTCTTGATGTGTTCCCCGTGTGCCAAAAGAAATGACCCATCGATCCCTCCAAAGCTACCGGGGTGAAAGCCGAAGTAGAGAAGCTGCACACGGCCGGCTTCATTTACCCCATTGCTTACACCACATGGGTTTCAAATCATGTTCCCATGAATAAAAAATAGGGTACCATTTGCATTTGCATATAATTCCATGATATGAATTGGGTGTGTCCCAAAGACAACTTCCCAACACCCTTCATCGATCAGATCATCGACGTGTTCATCGGACATGAGGTCTTTTCCTTCATGGATGGATTTTCTGGATATAACCAAATTCAGATCCAGAAAGAAGATCGTTACAATACTGCATTCACAACCCCGTGGGGTAGATTCACATATCGATTAATTCCCTTTGGTCTAAAGAATGCTGGAACCACCTTCCATTGTGCCATGACATATTGTTTCCATGACCTCATCCACATCATATTGGTCTACCTGGATGACCTTACCGCTCGATCATGAAAACAAGCACAACATATGGACAACTTGCGGTAAGGCTTCCTGCGATGTTGCAAGTACAAAATATGCTTGAACCATTTCAAGTGTGTTTTCTATGTCCCAACAGGCTGTATCCTAGGGTTCATCATGTCACACAAAGGAACGACTGCTGATCCCCTGGAAGTCCAAACCACTCCCCCCCTAACGTCGCCTTTTTAAGTGATGTGCAATTCAGCTTGTAACATAGTATTGTCCCTTTTTTTTTTACACATTTTTTTAAAGTGAGTCTTATGTATTGTTTCCCTCATTTCTCCATATGGATCCTACCTCGTGTCAATACATTGAATTTTCTAACAGATCAAGCAGATGGTCTCCGAACCTTGCCTCAGCTGCATGGGTCATTTACTCCCCGTCGCATGAGTTGATTCATATCGACGAAATATGCATGGGCATTGTAACCAATAACCAAGCAGAATATTATGGTGTCAACAGCCTCTTGGACACCTCCCTCTAGATGGGAATCTACCATCTCGAAATCTTCTTAGACTCCTAGCTACTGGTCTCTCAATTGAACAATTATTACCGGGTACATGATCCCTGCCTCTTTAGAAAATTCCTGTACACTAAACAGATGGTTAGAAAATTTGAATCCATCACATTCACACATGTTCCCATAAACCTCAATAGTGTAGTCGATCAAATGGATAATTATATTCTAAATTGGCACATTCATCGTCACACAGAGGAAACATACAAAAAAACAAAATCATGCGTCATCGTATATAAACATGCATACACATGTAAAAATACATCGCATAGGCATTTCATTCACATAATCATAAAAAGACTCACATATAAAACCATAAAAAGTGCATCCATGTGCATCAAATATATATATATATATAAGTCGCATGTCCAAAATATGTCCAGTATAAAATCAGAAGCTACATATGCTTTCTCAGCTGAATATACATAGTGATACAAAAAATCCTAAGTACACCAACGCACTAGGGGCAGCCCCACTAGCTGCTAGTCTGACCCAGACTCATCCTCATTGTATGGCTCAGTGTCATCATATTCCTCAGAGGACTCATCGTCCCCTGCAAGAAGATCCCCTCTCACCACTCGATGAACATAATCATAGGCCACGACCATCCTCCTCATCAGAGAGGTCCACTCCGGAGGCACACTGTGAATGGCGACAATTAGCTCATTGTCTAAGCACTACCATCCTATGTCAGAGATCCCCTCAGCAAGCTACTCCAAGTGCAGCAAAATAGCATCCACCTCCCGCTGCCACCTACGCAATTTCCCCGCAGGGACCGCTGCCTCTGCAATCGCGACCATCCACCTCAAATACCTGGGTAGCGGGCAAGGACCAATATCTGCATATGTAAACAAAGATTCCATCAGTCTATGCATATAATCATACAACTATAAACCAGCTAAACTACTCTAGGTATAAAGATGAATGCAAAAACATCACACATACATACCAGTCGGTACCCATGCCTGGATTGGAGGTCGGAGCATCTCAAGGTCCCCATGATAGTCCATACCCGCAATGGGTACTCCTCAATAACCACTGGGAGCTGCCACCACTTCTCTAGCAATTCCTTTGTAAAGAAGCATCCCACTCTATCATCACCCTCTTGCACCATCATCTAGCACCATCCACACATCTACTGCTCCCGCGGATCACTATCCCGCACTGCCTGATGCAGACGAAAAGTAGGTACTTTCTCAAAAAAGAAAGCACATAAGAAAGAGCCAAAACAAAAGCCTCCCCCAGATGCCCTTGCATGGTTTAGCTAACGCCAAACCTCCAGAAGGTACATCTGGGCCCATCCATAGTAAGTGCCCCTCATGGCACACTCTACCATCTATAGCTTCCCTCCCGATATCTTATGTATCCTCATGGAACCCAAGACACACGGCACCAGTGTCACCACAGCCCGTGTTGACAAGTCCCCAATATCACACATCCAGATGTCTGTACCACGCACATACACAGTAGAGTAACAATGCTTATCACATAAATCCACCAGCGTCTCTCCATGATAGAATAGTGTCACCAAGTCACCAACGACTCCCAACATCGAGAGCCCAGTCAAAAAATATACATCCAACAACGTAATATCAACACACTACCCCTAGATCATGAAAGCCTCCTCCCCAATGTCCCAAAATTTCACCAAATTTTGTAGTATTAGATGTAAGCTCTTCATTAGGGGAATCCTCATGAACTTCAGTAGCCCACAATGGTCTAGTACACTATGCACATTCCCATCCCATAACGCCTCCTCCCGGAGGTCTTTTCAGTCTCTTTCACGCCACTTAGTCTCAAGAATCCTACACAAGCATAACACAACTGTCAGCCACAAATTTTAGTGAAAAGGACACCCAGGGACTAGGTCGCACCTATCAAGCCAAAAATAGTGACCAGGTTGCTCAAAACAGCCTCACAGAAGTGACTGAGTCGCACTTTTTAGCCTCACAGGAGCGACCTCAGATCGCTCCTTTCTACCTGACAGGAGCGACCCAGTCGTACCTATTCAGGTAGAATGAGCAACCCAGTTGCTCCTTTACCCATGAAAAGTGTGACCTAGCCCATAGAATCCATAGAAAGCTCACAGAGGGCCCCAAGGTGGGAAAATCCAAAAGTAAACCACTAAAAAGGATAGAGTTTGCAAGAGCTCTTACCTGCAAGTCACAGATCTCAAAACTGCCAGTCAAAATGGGAGAAATCAACAAAAGAAATTTGGGGACCACCTCTCCAAATTAGTAGTGAACAGTGACAATGACACTTCACAAAGTCGTCCCCACCCATTTATAGGTCCCATTTGACCTATTTTCTTCCTTTTCACATAACAGGGCCATACGAAGTCCGTTTGGGAAACCGTTCACACCACCGGTTTTAGAATTACATCCTCTATCTTTTAATGAAACCATTGTCTCATGTTTAACAAGTAATTTTTGGGGTCACTTCCCAAGATTTACCTCAATTTACGTACCACATTGTGATGTAAGTGTCTCCAGACCTGTACTTGCACCACACCTGCCTATCGCAACTCATGCGGGATCCCGGACCAACTCCCAGAAGGCACATCATTTTATTATTTCAGTATATAATTTTCACATCTACCTACCTCAACTTAAGCATAGTTTTGTACCATCTCCTGAAAGGCACATCATTTTGTATGTATTTGGCATATAACTACCTCTAGACTTGCACTCACATCATATGTAGTCCAGTCCGTCCACCATAACTCACACAAGACTCTCCTGACCTTTGTTCGAGAGCCACCTTGGGCTGCGTGCCTCTGTCACACTGACTCACATGCCTTTGTTGCGATCTATCCTATGCACATATTGGTATGTTCAAGAGCCACCTGCTCCATCCATACTACATGGATGACCTTTGGACCACTGTCCATTGTTTCGACATGGGGGCACCATCACTGCCTCCTCGATCGGTTGACCATACTAGAGTTTCCATTAAGCTCTTTTCTAACTCCTAAAAGAATGAAAATATTGTTGAGAGCATTTGCTTCCTCTCCTACTCGTTAAAGTATCGGAAAGGGAATCTACATTGTTTCATTTATCTCCTTGTACAAACTGTGTAGACTACCATCTGAAAAGGACCACCTTGGCACACTCAAGCCAATACCATTCCCCTCTGCATCCTTTTATGCTTTCTCAGGTAGAGGGGCTGAAATTTATGAAAAAGCTCACCATGGGTTGTTGTTAAGCTCTTTTCCAGCCTTCTCATCAAGAAAATATTGTCGAGCAAACTTAGTTTTGTTCATGCTCGTAAAATTATTTGAATGATCGTCCAGTCAGTATAGGTTTAACCTTTTTTCGTCCTGATTGGAATACCAATGGTAAAGAAGTCTCCCATTCCCCAAAGGATGGGCGAGCTCTCCTATGTACACTTTTAACCTTTTTCGGGCATAGGAGACTATCAACAAAAAAGAGACCCCACTAGAGTCTTATTCATGCTTTCAGACTCTCTAAAATTGAAAGCACCATTGAGCATTCACTTTCTTGTGCTCACCAAAAATCCACGAGATCATACCACAACGGTGTCATTAGACACCACCCCACATATAACAGTTTGGCAACATTCCCACTTTGGGTTTCCTTTGTTTAGAGTATTTTACAATGTGGCTTCCTTGTATCCCATCAATACCAAAAGTGTCTACCTCCCTCAAGCATTTCCCATCTTCAGTTACATTCCCGGTATTATAGTTATGATCCCTTTCCCATGAGTCAATTTCATTTGCTTCCTGGTCCACCCTACTGTCATACTCTGAACAAAGGAATTTTGATTCCACTATACTCCCTATGCCCCTGTTCTACCTCCTCCCCCCCCCACTTAGTGGATCAGCCCTCATATTGTCTCACATATTTCGATTATCTCCCTCACGCTTCTAGTCAAGGAAACACCATTGCCTTGGCCAGTTGCAAGTCTCCCTATGTCGATGACAACACACATATTCTAGAGGATAGAACCAGAGGTCCCTACATCCTAGTTTCATTAACTTCATTAATGAGTTCCTTGGACCACTTGAGAGGAGTCCTTAGTGCCTCTCGAGATGGTTGTTTCTCACGTGCTTGACTCTAGCTACATCATCACACCATTGAGATTCATACAAGGTAATGGTCCATGCAGTATTTGGTCAAAGACCCCTGATGTCACATGAATCTAGCACATTGATGAGTCTATGTGAGGGACCCCAACAAGTTCATGTCCCTTGTTATTTCCGGGTTGCATTGGAGACAGTGTTCAAAATCCCCAGCAGTGCTTCTATATAGATTCATGATTGATGCAACATATTTGTACCACAGAGACTCTGACTCTCTGTCAGTAAGTACCTACAGCTATGTACCATTCCATATCTAGTAGGCCATCAGTTGTGAAGATATAGCATTCCATGAGAATTTCGTGGGTCCAATGTAGCAGCTCTTCAGATCGATATTGTATTCAGCCTCTTATCGATGCAACCACTATTGTAACAATAGTTGTACATGATCGACTCTTCCATTATACATCTTAGATCACATTATTCTTTTGACATCGTTACAAGCATGGGGATTCCCTCCTCATCCATATACATGTCACACATTATTCGTATCTCACCCATTGATGGGAACCGTAATAATACAAAAACCAAAAGCCACCATGCCCCAACCCAAGAAGCACCACCTCTCCCCAAAAAATCCTATGATGTCCATCGGTCATACGATGAGATCTTTCCCTCACACATCAGGGGGAAATCTGTTAACCCAAAAAATCCCTCAATGAGCTCTACATGACCTACACCACCCAAAGAAATCTATTTCACTACCCTCATTTGACCCCCACACCCTTGCAAAGGCTCAAAAACATGAAAAGGGCCTAAAAACCCCTAAAAAGAGCCAAAATAGCTCTCATAGTGGCTAAAACCTCTAAAGAGGGGATAAAACCCCTCAAAGGAGATTAAAATCCCCAAAGGAGCTAAGATTTGGGTGAAAGGGGCTTAAAGCCCAAAAAAGGGGCTAAAGCCCTCACTAAGGGCTTAAAACCCTAAAATCTCTAGAAAAAACTATAAATAGAGGGGTGGGGGTCACTCTTAAAACAATCCTTCTCTCCCTATCATTATGCTGCCCGTGTGAGTGCCTTGAGACCCTCTTGCTCTCATGTCATTCACCCCTCTCCTCCATAGCTCCATAAGCCAAAACCCCATTCCATAGAGAGGTTCTTCCAAAGCTAGGGCATGGTGACCCATTTCCACAAAGGCTAAAGGTATAACGATTTGTTTTTTGTTGTTAGTTTAGTTTCTCTAGCTCATGTTTATTTGCAGGTTTATTTACTCATAGTTTGTTTTAGGTTCTCTTCTGATTTCTTGTAGCCATTTTTTGTTTTTTCTAAAAGTTTCTTGCAGGGTTTCATGGCTCATAGATAACCTTTCCTTGCAGGGTGTTTTGTTCTACAGGAACCCTACCCTTCTGTCCTATAGATGGAAGGTAGTTGTTCCTGCTCGTAGCTAGGGAGAAATCCCTACTACAAAATCCACAATCCCGAGATGACTGAAGTAGCAATACCACAGGGAGAACATACGGAGCCCAAACATCTTATCCAAGGAGGCATTGAGGGTGGAGAAAACACACCATTGGGGGATGAAAACAAAATATATATCCCCATCTAAAACAACAAATATGCTAATGTATCCCATACTCTAAAGAAACAACAAATAGTATGGCACATAAATAAAAAATCTCTTAAAATATTTGTATCATTCCTTCCTCAATGATTTCTCCTTCTAAAAGTTCCGAGAAGGAGAGGAGGTCAGCCTTCATATTTAGTGCTTCATTGGATAAGTGGTCTGCACTCATATTGTGCCCCCTGTAGACATTCCTAAAGTCAAATAACCCACGAATTCAAGTCATTGGTAGTGTATCATATATGTCAGACTTTAATGGACATCCAACAACAAATTTCACTACATAGATGTCAGAAATCCGGTGAAGTATCCTTCATAGAGGTAGGATATCCAACGAATTGATATCATTACCTTGAGGACTTATAAGGATGGGTGTAGTTATACTAATACTAAGTATCTGAAAGTGTAGTTATAGTATGGTTGGGTCTTAGTGCCAAGGTAGTAGACTTTAGTTAGAGGTTGGAATAGTGGGCCTTAGAATTACTCTATTCCTAGACTTCAAAGTTCTAACATAAAACCATATATCCCTTGGTAAAGGTTTAAGCCAATAAATTTTTGCTACACACCCTAACTATGTAGCTATGGTACTACTGCATGTGCTCCAATGCTTCAGATTCCTTTCATCTAGGCTCTCCAACTTTACCATACATGTGGTGACAAACTTTTCATTAGGTATAGCATCATGTAGTGCAATGTTAAGTGATGGGACTAAGACCTCTTAGGGAAACATAAATTAAGCTCTATATACCCATGATTCATCATGGAGATATGTAATCTCCACTAAGTGGGACCTTTTAAATTATAATGAAAGTTTTGTAATCCCATAGTGTAGGATATAACTTGGTGTGCCAATGGTCACATGAAGCATTAACGGTGTGTTTAAGGATGGATAGTAATGTAACATTTATGGATTCAACCTACCCATTCTCTATATATGGTAGGGTGTGGAAAACTTATGTTTGATGTTATACTTAGCTAGGAGTCTCTTTATTTATGTGAATATGAGCAAGATTCCATTGTCAGCCACTAAGGTATAATGGACTATCAAATGATATATAATTTGGTTTCTAATGAACTTCGCAATAACATGTCCTATGAAACAACTAAGGGCTATCAAACATGAATGACAGTAACAATTCGAGCAGCAAAAACCATATCTATAGATTAATTCATTAAATTGAAAATATTTTTTAATTCTTGATTTTTTAATTTTAATTATTAAAACTTTATTACTTGGTCTATTAAAAACAATCATCAATCTTTTATCTCATAAATTCACTAAATTTAATAAAGTATTATTTTAAAATACATCAAAATTAAATTAAAGCTAATATTTTCCAAATAATTAAAATTTTCAACCCAATGCTATCATTAAACATTATCTTATTTGAAACATATTTTCTCCTCTTTAAAAAATTTCTATAATAAAAAAAACACCTAAAAGCGTCTCCAAAAAACATTAAATAAAATTCCAATTAAAGTACCAATAAATTTTGAATACGAAAACCTAAACACTTATTTTGAATTATTATAGTGTTTTATTAACCTCGCCAATAAACCATCTAGATTAATAGAATTAGAGCCACTAAAATTCTCAATCAACAAACAAAATTCAAGAATTGGTATGCAATAGAACTCTTTTGACTAACTTTTGGAACTGATGCTGATTTGGGAGTGGAACCCCTGCTAACAAAATGGCAAGACCTTGGGGAGGGAGAGTACTATCAAGGACTCAAACTTAATCGATGAAGACAACAAAGACAAAAATTTGCAGGACAGAAGAGTCCCTAGCTCTAACTGAGTGATTAGTGAAGTACTTGTGGAGATCATAGGAACACTAAAGAAATGGAGTGAAAGCAATGAGCAGCCTCAAAGGAATGTCAACTCACCAGGCCAAGTGGACACCCAAGAAAAAACAATGCATGAAATCAAATAACTTAGATTCCATTAATAATAACCCAACTAAAAGTAATCTAAATGATTTCCACAAGACAATTTAATAGATTGTTCGAGTCACAATCGCAACTGGTACACACCTCCATCGGATATTGTGATAGGAAATGCTCACAGGAAGGATAAAATCAAGAGGAGATGGAAATTATTACATGAAATACCACTCTCAGAAATTGCACCTCAATCTTGAGGTTTCCCATATCTATTCCCTATGAAATTTCATCCTTAAGGTTGTGTTGTTGTACAACCTAGCAGGCTTGAGATTGCAAGGGGGAAACCGGTACTCACAATAGTGGGCTTGTGTTGTAGTCACACTAGTAGACATAATCAGTTATTCACAGCAGTAACACATAGTCACACTAGAAGAGAGACTCATTTATGCCCAATAGAGACACATTCATACCCAACAATGACATTGTCACACTAGTAGAGACACTCAGTTATCCCCAGCAGATACACTCAGTTATATGTAACAAAGACACAATCATTCCCAACAGTGACACACAATCACACTATGATGCAGGGACATAGACTACCTATGTGAAGTCATTTATGGATTTAGTATTTTATTTTGAATTTCAAAAAGACCTAGTGTCTCTCTTATGTAATTTGTTTTGTTTTGATAAAATTTGAATAAAAATGGATAAGGATATTTGATCCCTCCACATGTAATAGATATGACTAAAATTTGGGGGAGTTAGTTGAGAGAAATTAGTAGTTTTTTAGTGACTCATAGGGGTTAGTAGAGTCCAATAAGGACAAAATTCCTTCTTTGTAGGATCTGGAGAATTGATCAGTAGTTGTATTTAATGCAGACTAAGTTATTATGTTAATTAGCTAAAGGTAGGCCGAGGAGTTTTTTTGGTAGGTGATTTTGAAGATTGAAGACTGGATCAAAAAAGGAAGAGATCAAAACTTGGTTCTAAGAGCATATATAGAGTCAGAAAATATCTATTTCTATTTGTTCTATTTGTGATTTTCAAGTTTTAAGAAAGGTATCACAAATAAAACTCGAATTTTTGTATTTGTGGAATTTATAGAACTAGTCTCTTATTGGTATGCAGAGTTTATGTTAGATTGTTCATGTTTGAAAGTTGATGGAAGGCTTGCTAAATTCATTCATAGAATATTTATTATCAACCTGGTAGAGGTTAAAAATTATGCATAGGATCAATATTATGCATGGTGGTTATCGAATTCGATTGAGAGTTACATGAATTTTGTGCTTTGAAGGCACAGACAGAAGCAGAGGGTGATCAACAGTTTCTGTGCATTAGAAATTCTATCGATAGTGATGAATAGTCATCACATCCTGCTCGAGGAAAAATAGTGATGAGTGAGGTTTGGCTCGATCAACAGTCGTAAAGATATACCGCAGTCAAACTTGCATAGGGTTTTGTTTACCCTAAGCAGTATGATGGAATACGATATGGTTATTTGGTTAGCATTGGGAACTTGTGGCTTTAGTGCAAACAGATAGCAAATTCACTATAAATGGTGAGGTGTGCTGAATATGGCAACGGTTTGCTAGTTTAGCTCTGTATATGGATAATTCTATGTTGTGCAAAAAGTGACCGAGTTGGGAGGTGAATTTTTATGTTTTTCATTATTTTGGAAGGTTTTGTTCCTAAAAGGTAGTGTATGTGTGTTTATATACATTGGGGAAGATCCTCTTATGTATATATTAGAGGTTAGACCTACCATCACACTAGCATAGATACTCAGTTATGCCCGGTAGAGACACAATCATTCCCAATAGTTACACATAGTCACACTAGCCAAGACACTTCATGACAAATAGAGAGACAATGTTTTACTGGGAAACAATAATATCAACCTTGGTAAAATTAATAAAATTCTTCTACTCTATGTAATAACTCGAACAGGGCTACCGTTTATTTTTACTGCTACTGGGAATATTATTCCATTAGGGCCAGAATCCACTACTTATTTTGGCACTTTGGGGCTATTTACCAACGCTTATATTATAGGATCGAGGATTGTTTCCACTTGGATGTGTTTCTTATCGGTTCGAGGCATATTAACATATTTAGGTAATTTTATCTAGGGTTTTGGTTTCGTCTCACATCTATTGTCACGTCCCCTTCCATCTACCAAAGAGGGAACGCAACTTTACTGCTATCAATATGGGAAATATAGTCCCATTAATGTCAAATAAAAATGCATTGGAATAAAACATACACAGATGTATAAAAATTACAATTATACAACGGAACCAATTCATCCATTCAACACACTAGACATTTTCATCATTTTTCATTAAGCAAATATAAGTGCAGAGATAAAACATACAAGAATACTTATCTTGAAAGAAGTTTGTCCCGCAACTAGCTATGTCACTGCAATGTTCTTCCCAACCATAGGCCAGTTCCCTCATCAATCTCTTAGTATCACTGCCACCCCCACGCTAGGAATTATTCCCATAAGGAATAAGGGAACACTAGAAGACTCCCACATAGCCAAGGATGTATCAAAACTCAGGCAAGCCAACACAGTTGGGTTTATCAGACTACAAAGGAGCTAGAAACGCTAACTGCTAAGCTAGTGAGATCAACCATAGAGCTATGGACACATGCACCAGATCTATCCTAGATTCTAAAACACCTACACACCCAACACTAGGAAGCATCCCCTTCTCTGCTACACAATCCCTTAGGCTATGCCTTCCCTTCAAGTGTTATTTAGGGTGTGCAAAGAAGAAATCCATCCCCCTAGATCTGTCTGTGAGGTTCCTTCTCACACTAGGTTTATCAAGCTAGTCAGACGACATTTCCCCTCCCAATCCAATTCATACCAAACAAAAGTAATATACATAATGATTGCAAGTTCTGGGCATGGTGAAAAATGACTTGGAAGCCAAAAATGAATTTGCAGATGGGGGAAAATGACCCTAGGAGAGCAATTCAATTTCCAGAAACGTTCTATTAGCACTAGAATTGGGCCAAAGGTTGTGGAAGGCACACTCCTAGGTAACAATAGAACCACTTTTGAAGAGAGAACTGGCCTTCTGCTCTTCCGAGAGGGATCTCTCACCAAACGTTAACAATGCCAGATATACAAGTGAAACTATAAATTGTTTGTAAAATTGGTTGAAACAAAACACAGAACCATTGGGTGATGGAGTCAAGATATGTAACAGAAATAAACAAAACTTATGCAAGCGATTTAAACATAGGGGCAAGGTAGCCACTCGGTCACAGTCGATTTATAATTGTCTGGTGGAAAAGAAGAACATGAACAGATCATCAACATAGAGCATTGAAAAATGAATTATGTATTAATTTTAGAAGAAAACTTTGGTGAATATCTAAAACAACAAATGGAGCATAGCAAGTATGAATTCCAAACTATTATACACTACGTTTCAGATATGAAAGAAAACAAAATGGGTGAGATAAAATAGAAAAACATTCACATAAGAAAGGAAGATATAGATTGCAAATATGAACGACACATGAATCCCTATATGAAACGCCGACCTCGCCTCTGCAATTTTACTAAGATTCTCTTGAAAACATACACAACAAAAAATTACATTGGTTTCAACCCTTTCTCCATCTTGAGGAGGTATATTTATAGAAATTTGTACTTCTTAAACCAAAATCTGGGAATCAAAATTTGTTACAAACTGGAGAACATTTTCTAACAAAATTCAGACGTGGCCTACACACCACGATTCAGATAAGACAAAAATAAAATGCGGACTACTAGAAAAATAGGATTAAAGTCCCTCCTGCATATCCTAGATGGTGACAACTGTGCATAAAATGAAAGACATTTTTATAACTGGGCTTGCTCCCAACAAAAACCATGTCTTCATTTCCTCTGATTTAGCTCTAGCTCCTTAGGATCTGCTTTTGAAACTGATGACTCAGACAGTAAAACTGTAAATTTCTGGAAAAATACCCTGTCAAGATATTTTAAATTCTCTAAACCTATGATACCTATGTAAACTCTGAAGGCGGTTTTTGTATATAGGCCTATGATGAAGAAAAACCTCTCTTAGTTTCCTGAAATTCAACTCCATTTAGCTGAAACAGTTCTTTGAGTGTGATGTCTGAAAGAGTCCTTTAGAAAACCTAAAACATAGCCTGTAAAAATCACTTTGTTTCTCCTAACCCATAGGACCTGGGTAAAAAATGACAGAGTTTATTGAACATGATCCTATTCTTAATAGAAAACTCATTCAATTTTGGAAAATTCTTTATGGTTTTCTAGAAACAATTGATTGAAATAATTGGCTAAAAGAGTCATTTAAAAATCTGGAAATTAGCTCTATGAAGATGACTTTGATTCTCTCAATCCACAACACCTGGGTAAAAACTGAGAGAGGTTATTGTATATAGGTTTGTTATGAAGAAAACCCTCTCTCAATTTCTGAAAAATTATCTTGGTTCGGAAGGAACAATTGGTTTAAAATAATGACCAAAATAGTCATTTTCCTAAAAAACAACCATGCTCTACTACTTTAATTCTGAATTGAGCTCATTTGATCCACAATTAGTATAGTGTTTGTGAGCATTGTTTTTCCAACCTGCCTTCACATTCACCCAGAGAAATTATTTTAAGCCCTTGATCAGTTTTACCGGATAATGGATGCTTACCACGTGTGTGAACTTGCACGCAGCATAAAAATTTCGCTAATCTCAAAACCTAATTTTTCCTTGCTAGTTGACAATGCGAAATGCATTCACACCTTTCATCCTTTCCCAGCCATATCATGGCCATTGAAATATGTGGGATTTTAAATGATTTCATAAATTGAAAAAGTTCACTATATCGTGCATCTTCATAATGCGAAATTTATTTGAGCCGTCGGATGAAATGTGCTTTAATATGGATCGTTGATCAATGTTTAGTTTGCAGGAGATTTAATTATACACAATTCCTCTGGTAGAGAGCACAAAACACTAGCATTATTGCTATCACTTATTTCCCTTTCAACCAGAATCCATTTCTTTGTATCTGGTGATGCATATGTTACCTTCTTTGCTATATCTGGATTATTAGCTTTCAACATTAGCACAATGAAAACAGGATTGACTTTTGATTGATGACTTGAAACAATGAAAATTTATTTGAGGGTATCATAAGCTCAGATTCACCATTAAGTTCAGTCTGGAAATGCTCAAGATCTTGTTCCTCGGTATGTCAAGAATTAGATTTGTACAAACCACTCAAACTGGAAGTGCATGAACTATTTGGTGCGTTCAAAGGAATACCAGATTTTGCATCTTCAACTAATGACATTACCAATTGCTCTGCCTATGGAAATGAAAATATTATTTAGTGTTAATTTATTCAATTTATTTATTGCAGAAATTTTACTTTAATTAATCTCCACATATAAATAATTATATTCTCTTCACCAATATGCGTTGATGCAAAGAATTCTCATGCTTTTATATTTTGCTTCCTTTTGATGAGCGAATTATCCCACATGCAAGGGAACACCTACCTGTAAACTGTTTATAAACACCAATCATTTCAAACTATACCAAGGAACAATGTGTGTATTAGTCTTGGAGAGCTCAACGCTTGGACTTTGGTGGAAATATTTTCTTGGTGTGTATGCTGAGTGGTCTTGTGCCAAAACTTTTTTGTAAAAATCCCCGCCAAATTTACATTAAAACCCAAAATTCTTTAATTCATAAAATTATTTTTCTTTTGCTAAAAGCTTCTAACCTTTTTCTCACACCACCTCATAATTTTTATAAATTGTTTTAATGAGGAATGTTTGAAAACCATTTGATCCTCAAGAGAAATTTAGAATTTTCAGGAAATGAAGCTTACTACAGAAAAACTAAAATGGTGCTAATAGCTGGCTCCACGAGGGATGCTATCCTACCAATGAGGTAGCAAAGAACTCCCGTAGACCTAGTGCCAAATCCATTGGGATAATCCCAATTTTCTCTGAAATCCTCAACCTGTTCTAAATTGGACCATCAACTGAAACCATTCTGCAAACAAATCTCACTCTTTCAACCTATCACCTGTCACCTGCCCACATTCTTAAAATTGAAGACGAGTGTAACTGTGCATTCTAACTTTAAAGCTGAAACTGAAAGCGAACCGAAAACTGCTGAATGAAATGCTCGCCATGTCGAGCTTATTCATATTTACTTACCTACCCTACTTACTAAGCATCAATGCTGAGTCAAGTAACTTCCGACTTCCAATGAAGCCACTCAAGCAAATGATCCCATAAACCAAATTTCTCTTCATGCTTGATAAAAAACATATATGACAGACTAAATGGAAAGAAGTTATAATAAAGAAATTGATCGTTATAGTAGAGATACAACCAGCCATTACCACTGCAAAATTCATCTATGTAATCAGCCACTGGATCATAAAAGGCATGACAACTTTCAAAAAAATCCGTCATTATATTACCATGAGAGAGCTGTCCCAACTATAAATTCCCTTGCACGCTATCTAACTGATCTTCTAAAGAACTATGCAAGGAAAACTCATGACAATTTCCACACGAGACATCCACAACTTCATCTAAAATTTCTGGTATTAAAAATGCATACTCTTTATATGGTTCATCAGAAACATCATTCATTTATTCAATAGGATCAAGCAAATAGATTTATTCTTGACAAAAAATTTCTGAATTTGAAAAACAAAAAGAAACATCCATTTGGGAACCCCCATCTTCTTCTTCGTTATTCAACTCTTCATTGCATACTGCTGGTTTTTCTAAAGGCTGGGATTGATTGCATAACTTCCCTTCTCACCCATCATCCACTCTAAGAAAATTTATACATCCATCTACAATATCAAATTTCTGTTTGTGATCAGAAACTTTAAGTCCCTTTTTTAACCACTCAAATGAAGGAAAACACAATGGCAAATAGTCATTTTCAACATGTTCAGTTTCCACTATGTTTTCATACTTTTGATCTTGGATTGCAATGAAATTTTCTTTACTACCAGAAATTGTGACAGGCTGTTTGCATTCTTCAGTAAACAAATTAGTACACCCATCTCCTTTCGAATCACTAGGCTGATCATCTTCTTCAAGCAAAGAGAGCTTTATACATTCATGTAAATCTTTAGGTGAAATTTGAATTTGATCAACATGCAACATTCTTCCCTCAACCATTATTTCAAACTCTAATTTCTCTTTACTTGCATTTTTAGAAAATGAACATGTGGAGGGACTACAAGACTAAGATTTTTCAGAATCATCATCTTCTGTGTAATCAATCACACAAGCATTGTAACTTTCAAGAGATTGATGTTGCGAAAAGGAAATTTCTGATTGGGAAGGGGAGGCCTCTTCTTGTAACAAAAATTTGGAAGTTAAATAATATGAGGAAGGATTTGACTGACAATCACAACCTCTCTCTTGGTCACACAGAGAATGGCAAGAATGCTGCAAATCATCATCAGTTTCAGGAAGAGAGATATAACTGGTTGAATCTGAGATTTGGTCTATGTCAACTTCAATCAAGGAAGACAGTACTAACTACTGGGAAATTTATTGAATATCATGGCAATTGGTTTGTCTTTCTTTTTTAGATGAATATTCATGTAATATATCTAAAACCTCTTCATCCAAACACTGATCATCACCACACTCATCTTTCACATTTTCAATGAACTCTCTGTTGTGTGTGCAACAATATTGAAGTAACAACAAAGAAGGATAACACCTTTTGAAATGTTCATGAAATATTATATGAAAGTCTTTAAGGGAGGATAAACTCCCTGTTGGCAATCCCTCATACCAAGACCTTGCATATCCTTCTAAACTAAACATGAATAGTTTCATTAAATAATCTTCATGTCATCCCACTCCCACCTTATGTATATGCTTATGAAATCTAAATAAATGGATGGCAGCATCATCACCCTTTTCATCATTGAATCTTGGAAGATATGTTTGCCAATTTACCAGAGGTATTTTATTGGGATAACCAGGAATGGCAGCAAGATTCATAGGAGCATACCTTGCAGCCCTAGAAGTCATCTTGATGGTGGAGAAATTGAATTATCTCCTCAAACTTTGCAACCCCATTTGATAGTGGAGATGCCATAGAACATTATGAAGAATGGATCCTTTGCAGATGGAGTCGCCAGGTGAAAAGAGACATTACCTTCTTGTTGTCTGACTGTTGTTCACCATCAACATTAATATCTAAACCTTTCACTCAAATCCAGGGAAGATTTGAGATCTCTCCCCATCTCTATCTTTCTGACCACCGGTCTTCCCAGTGGAGTCACCTTCCAAAATATTTAAGTGGAGTCCCCTGGGCAAATGATACAACCTTTTGCACATGTAAGAATCTCTGTTTGCCCACAGAAAGTCTTTATCCTTTGGATCTTTGTCATTCTTCCCAGGGATGATATTCAATATCATCCTCGGCAATGGTGCCAGTTTTTTAGCATTGGAATTGGGACAAAGGTTGTGGAAGGCTCGCTCCCAGGTAATAGCAGAACCACTTTTGAAGAGAGAACTGGCCTTCTGCTCTTCTGAGAGGGATCTCTCACCAAACATTAACAATCCCAGATATACAAGTGAAACTATAAATTGTTTGTAAAATTGGTTGAAACAAAACACAGAACCATTGGGAAATGGAGTCAAGATATGTAACAGAAATAAACAAAACTTATGCAAGCGATTTCAACACAGGGGCAAGGTAGCCACTCGGTCACAGTCGATTTATAATTTTCTGGTGGAAAAGAAGAACATGAACAGACCATCAACATAGAGCATTGAAAAATGAATTCTATATTAACTTTAGAAGAAAACTTTGGTGAATATCTAAAACAACAAATGGAGCATAGAAAGTATGAATTCCAAACTGTTATACACTATGTTTCATATATGAAAGAAAACAAAATGGGTGAGATAAAATGGAAAAACATTCACATAATAAAGGAAGCTACAGACTGCAAATACGAACTAGACATGAATCCATGTATGAAACGCTGACCTTGGCTTCGTAATTTTACTAAAATTCTCTTGAAAACATACACAACAAAAAATTACATTGGTTTCAACCCTTTCTCCTTCTTCAGGAGGTATATTTATAGCAATTTGGACTTCCTAAATCGACATCTGGGAATCAAAATTTGTTACAAAGTAGAGAACACTTCTAACAAACTTTGGACGTGGCCTACACACCACTATTCACATAAGACAAAAATAAAATGTGGACTACTAGAAAAACAGGCTTAAATCCCCTCCTGCATATCCCAGATGGTGATAGCTATGCACAAAATGAAATATTTTTTTGTAACTATCCATGTTCCCAACAAATCCCATGTCTTCTTTTCCTCTGATTCAGCTCCAGCTCCTCAAGATCTGCTTTTGAAACTGATGACTCAGACAGTAAAACTGTAAATTTATGGAAAAATACTCTGTCAAGATATTTTAAATTCTCCAAACCTGTGATACCTGTGTAAAATCTGAAGGACAATTTTGTATATAGGACTGTGGTGAATAAAAACCTCTCTCAGTTTCCTGAAATTCAACTCCATTTGGCTGAAACAATTCTTTGAGTGTGATGTCTGAAACAGTCCTTTGGAAAACCTAAAACATAGCCTGTAAAAATCACTTTGTTTCTCCTAACCCATAGGACCTGGGTAAAAACTGAGAGAGTTTATTGAACATGATCCTGTTCTTCATAGAAACCTCATTCAATTTTGGAAAATTCTTTATGGTTTTCTGGAAACAATTGATTGAAATAACTAACTAAAACAGTCATTTAAAAATCTGGAAATTAGCACTCTGAAGGTGACTTCGATTCTCTCAATCCAAAGTATTTGGATAAAAACTGAGAGAAAATATTTTAGGTAGGTGTGTTATGAAGCAAAGCCTCTCTCAGTTTCTAAAAAACCATCTTGGTTCAGTGGGAACAATTGATTTAAAATAATGACCAAAATAGTCATTTTCCTAAAAAACAACCATGCTCTACGGCTTTAATTCTGAATTGAGCTCATTTGATCCACAATTAGTATAGTGGTCGTGAGAATTGTTTTTCCAACCTGCCTTCACATTCACCCAGAGAAATTATTTTAATCCCTTGATCAATTTTACTAGATAATGGATGCTTACCACGTGTGTGAACTTGCACGCAGCATAAAAATTTTGCTAATCTCAAAACCTAATTTTTCCTTGCTAGTTGACAATGCGAAATGAATTCACGATGTTCATCCTTTCCCAGCCATATCATGGCCATTGAAATATGTGGGATTTTAAATGATTTCACAAATTGAAAAATTTCATTATCTCATGCATCTTCATAATGTGAAATTTATTTGAGCCGTCGGATGAAATGTGAAATGTGCTTTAATCTGGATCGTTGATCAATGTTTAGTTTTCAGGAGCTTTAATTATACACAATTCCTCCGGTAGAGAGCACAAAACACTAGCATTATCACTATCACTTATTTCCCTTTCAACCGGAATCCATTTCTTTGTATCTGGTGCTGCATATGTTACCTTCTTTGCTATATCTGGATTATTAGCTTTCAGCATTAGCACAATGAAAATAGGATTACCTTCTAATTGATGATTTGAAACAATGAAAATTTATTTGAGGGTATCGTAAGCTCAGATTCACCGTTAAGTTCAGCCTAGAAACGCTAAAGATCTTGTTCCTCGGTATGCCAAGCATTAGATTTGTACAAACCACTCAAACTGAAAGTGCATGAACGATTCGGTGCGTTCAAAGGAATACCAGATTTTGCATCTTCAACTAATGACATTACCAATTGCTCCACCTCCGGAAATGAAAATATTATTTAGTGTTAATTTCTTCAATTTATTTATTGCAGAAATTTTACTTTAATTAATCTCCACATATAAATAATTATATTATCTCCACCAATATGCGTTGATGCAAAGAATTCTCACGCTTTTATATTTTTCTTCCTTTTGATGAGGGAATTATCCCACATGCAAGGGAACACCTACCTATAAACTATTTATAAACACCAATCATTTCAAACTATACCAAGGAACAATGTGTGTATTAGTCTTGGAGAGCTCAGCGCTTGGACTTTGGTGGAAAGATTTGCTTGGTGTGTATGCTGAGCGGTCTTGTGCCAAATGTTTTTTGTAAAAATCCCCGCCAAATTTACATTAAAACCCAAAATTATTTAATTCATAAAATTCTTTTCCTTTTTCTCAAAGCTTCTAACTTTTTTCTCACACCACCTCGGAATTTTTATAAATTGTTTTAATGAGAAATGTTTGAAAACCATTTGATCCTCAAGATAAATTCAAATTTTCAGGCAATGAGGCTTACTACGGCAAAAATAAAATGGTGCTAACACGTTCTATGGCTTCACATGGGAAAAAAAGACCCACTCAGTCCCTAAATTCATGGATTTCTCCCCCATTGGCTGTGCGACATTGAAAACATGAAATTCCCAACCATGGGAATGTAGAAACGACACAAAAATGCCCAGCATAGATCTGAGCCACTGAATGTTAACAAAACCACTTCCCAGCCATGGGAAAAAATAAGATCACTGCAAAAACGTCCATCACATATCACAGCCACTGAATGTTAACAAAACCACTTCCCAACCATGGGAAAAATGAAGATCGCTGCAAAACTATCTAGGGAGAATGCCCAGGAGCTCCAAAAAGATGGGGAAGACCAAAACATGGATTCATGAGGGAATGGGAAGCATTTTTTGGGCATTTACTTGGCCCATAAATCAAAAACACATTTTCCAAAATCTGATGGATTCTCCAAGTCAAACTTGGTTTCCATACTCTTCCCATCCCCATGCAATAACTACCTCAACCAATTTCTGGAATAATTAAATGATTGGGCACAAACGACAAAATGGGTAGTTGACAGTTTTGATGGGTTCTCCCTTTGACATTTGGATTTTCCCCATTAGAACAAGGGTTTGAATATCCCCCCCCCACCCTTATCCTTAGGAAACCATGCCCCCATCTCTTTTAATATTGCATTGACATAGTTGGTTGTGGGTATTTAATTAAATTTCATATTTACATGATGTCCAAAATTATAATGTGCTTGGGTAGCATGAAATACCATCTGCGCCGATTTTCATCACTGAAACATAAAATGATAAATCAATGGTGGGGCTTTCTCCATTAGCTCCAAACCATGATTAATTACAATATAAACATATACATTTAATGCAAACAGGGTCAAAACTGGGGTGTTACATCTACATAATTCTCTGCAAACAAACCCTTGCAACTCATACAATACTCGATGTATGGTCAGAAATTGCTTCCTACTGCTAACTAGACTTCAAAGGGATGAGAATGATTCAAGAAGGTTACAAGGTTTATCTATAAGTACTTCAAGTGGCAGTCAGGAGTTCAACTCCCGTAGAGGGAAAATGCCCCACAAAAAAAAATTAATTATTGACATAAAAAAATGATGTGGCTAAATTTTCAATTCGCATAGAAAATTGTACTTACAAAATAAATTTTTGCAATCAATGAACTCCTAAAACCAGTCATGATGTCCTGAAACCAACCACGGTGGGTCAATCAACCCATGAAGAAAAATAATAGAGTAAAGAAGGAACCGGTGAAGGAAACTGGCAAAGCAATGAAGGAACTTATAAAGGAACCCATGGATTCGTCCAAGTTTCAAGAATCAATCCAACGTAGGAACTGACCCAGAAGACAAATCTCAAGTCACAGAGTATCAACCCGAAGTAACGACCAACTCTGCGAGGGAACTCCAAAGTATTAGACTATCAATTTTGTAACGCACGGGAGAGAACTTAGGTGCAGGTAAGTGAACAATGAAGGAAATGGTGTAGTTTTATATGTTTTTTAATGAATTATTTATTTTATTTTATTTGTTAATGTATTATGTATTATCTGTACTATTTATTATTATGTTATGTATTATTTGTTAATTTCTCTATGCCTAGTATAGAAAAGGTGGTAATGACACTCATATGCCACCAAAGGACAATGATCCAAATTTATATGGTGGTTGATGGCCTACTTCACAAACTAGGGCCATAGAAGCTTAATTTTTTGCCAAAGTCTATACATCCATATCTTCTGTGCAAAACCTCGTAATGGTACCCATATTCCACTCAAGGAAAAATATACTTTATATATTTTTCTAGTGGTGATTTAATGGATATATCATGTCCCATAATACCTATAATACTATTTTATGCATTAAAGACATTATTCACCTCCCGTAATCATGGTCAATTCCCTAAGACCCATCAAATATATGTACAAAAAATCCTAATGGCATCCATATCTCAAATGTATGCAAGAAATTCCTTTTATAGGTATCTATTGCAATTCCAGGCCTTAATTATTTCCCATTATCTCAAGAATATTTTTTTAGGCTATAAGTCTGTGGATTTCTTCCCCATCCATGGTTAAGGCCTTGAGATCATCCTTCATGCAAAAATCATCGAAACAATTCCAGGTCTC